>KN483236.1:44490-79400 GCA_000787095.1 Periophthalmodon schlosseri | reverse complement strand
GTAGGGAAATATCTTTAGTTGTCTTTTTTCTGAAATGTATTGAAAAGTGTATAATATTGCAATTGTTGTTCTGAAGTTATGCAAAACTAGAATATCTAGCATATTGTCCATAGTATAAACCATTCCAAAAAGCCTGAAAGTGTTGAATAAGGTCATGAAGTTATATGTCTGCACTTTTGCATTTGATTTTACAGTTCATTCTTGTTTACTGAGATACTTGAACCTCAACCAAGACATTTACAGACACATTTCGGCACATTTTTGATTGATTGGCAAAATATTATCTAAAAATTGCCATTGTAATAATCCAAAAAATATCAAAATATTTGAGAAGACTGAGATCTGAACTGCTAAATAATACAAGAATCAAGCATTTCCAGACATGTTTGTAGAGGTCTAAACTACAGGGTTATCAGTTAATTTCCATAAATGGATATTTTGTTGTTTACAGAGGAAATACTTCTACATAAATTGCAGCTGCTGTGATTTGATAATGGCTGTAATTTTAATTTGCAGTTTTTATGTGATTGCAATATATTGTGCAGTTCTATGGCATAGTTAAGTGTTACTTGTGTTTTTCAGGTTGGCCAGGTTTTCCTCTACTTCCAGTGGTGAGTCCTAGGATTTTATTGCTGGTTCCTGCCTTGCTCAAATGCACCGTCTGCTTTATTCACTACATTCCACCATTACAAATTACAATACAATATGGTGTGGGAATAGTGAAGGGGTAGTTTTAGGATATGCTGACATCCAGAAGCAAGCCAAGAGGTTAACATTTTCTACCACAGCATGCTTCAGTTCACATGCTTTAATAAAAAAATCTAGATAAGGAGATGGAGTGGCATAGGAGGCTCATGGGACGGTTGCTGTGGTGGAGAAGGAGGGCTGGAGCAGACCTATTCACCTTATTTACCCTGCTCACGTTTGCCTCTAAATACTACTAAACTGTACTTTTATTGTGGTGGCACTTCTGGTTAAGCATGAAATCCCATTCATTTCAATGGAGAATTTGAGAAAAGTTTGGCCACTGAAATATGACAGGTTGATTTGTGTAAAATGTTCAAAAGTCAACAATGCTCCGATTCTCTTGGAAGCTTTAAAACGGGTTTGTAGTCCTTATTGTCCTTAATATTATTACAACCCATATGACAATGGTGGCACCCACAGCATCTTCTGGAATTGGGTGACTAGAACTAGAGAGGATTGGTTGGGAGGTAAAGGTAGCAGAGTGTGATTGGCTGACAGGGACTGACCAGTGATAGGGGGCATTAGGATCAAGCAAATGTCTTCCTGGTTGAGTTTGCGCATCTGTACGGTTGCTTGTGTTTCCAGGGATAACTTGCTCCTGGAGACTGGCTTCCTGTGTATCCTGGTGGCCCCGCTCACATTGGTCAGGGGCTCTCGCTCGGTCAGGGATCACGATATGGTGACCTTCTGGCTGGTCCGCTGGCTGCTCTTCAGGCTCATGTTTGCATCTGGAGTGGTCAAACTCACCTCTCGCTGTCCGACCTGGTGGGGTCTGACCGGTAAGGCACAAGCATTTACACCTTTATATACATATATACACACACACACACACACACATATAATTCTATAATTATATGCATATTTACATACACACACACATAATTAGTGTAATGTAATATAAAAACAACCTGTTAATCACACCCGTCTGAACTGAAGAGATTGACCGATAACCAGACTCAAAGAGGTACTAAAAGGTAAACATATAAAACTGAACTGATTCAGGCAAGAACATCTATAAGAACCACCCAAAATATCCTCTGTACCAGCGCTGATACCTTTGCCACTGTGAGTCTTAAACCCACTGTTTAAAACCATTAGCTATGACTTTCTCCTGTCTGTTTTTGTGCAGCCCTGACCTACCACTATGAGACCCAGTGCCTCCCCACTCCTCTGGCCTGGTTTGCTCACCAGCTCCCCGTGTGGTGGCAGAAGCTCAGCGTGGTGGGGACCCTCTTCATAGAGATCGCTGTTCCTCCTCTTTTCTTCAGTCCACTGCGCAGACTCCGTATCACCTCCTTCTATCTACAGGTTTGAAAAGATTTTCTGTGCCCTGTTTCTTACTATTAGTATAACAAAAGTACTGAATTGTTTTACCCCATAGATTCTTCTGCAAGTTCTCATCATTTTATCTGGAAATTACAACTTCTTCAATCTGCTGACCATAACTCTGTGTCTGTCTCTACTGGATGACCAGCACGTTCACTTCTGGATACGCAAACCCTACCAGACCAGCCATAAGGGTGAGAAACTAAACGTGCATTGACAAGACAATATTATGCTTGGAATTTTTAATAATAATCTATTACACACGTAGATTTTTTTTTATTGTAAATCCCAATATTTATCTATGAACTTGATAATGGAAGCTGGTTCTTACTGAATTTTTCAATGAATATAATAAGATAAATAAAGAGCTGAGCGCTGGAAGATGAGAAACTGCCAATAATCTAACCTATGCAGGCATGTCCAAACTATCAGACCAATTTTTCATGGCTTCCAGGTGAATTGGCCCAAATTACTTTAAGCAGTACTTTTTTACTGCAAGTCACAAATCTACCTTGATAAATCCAATATGAAATATAAATGTTCATGCTTGAATTATTCACTGTATTGACCACCAGTCTATGGCTCTTGATCGGCCCTGCTTCGTCTGGGTTTTGATATGATGAAAAAAGTTGAAAAATGCATCGACACCCCAGGTATAAATCTCTGAGTGCAAAGGAAATTTTCTGAGCATCAACATCGACTGCAGTACAGCACAGGATTACTCAAACACGCATGAATCAATCTAAATACAACTCCATTATAGGGAGAACCATTATTACATGGTTAAGCTCACAGAAGTCTATTTTATAGGAGGCTGATGGTACTGCCCCAGCATGCAACTCTATTAAAGTGGAAAATATTATTGTAAAAATTCTAATTCTATTTCTTGTGTTCAGAGTCCAGGCTTTGGTCTTGGGTGGCGTACATACTGGAGCTTTTGGTTTGGGCGCTCCTCGTTTTTGGTACAATCGTCTGCTTCGACCTGCAGATTGACTCGCAGAAGAAAAGCATCACCTCCAGGACAGGTTTGTGGAGCCAGCAGGTCATATGCACCATTTTGTTTGAATATCAATAATAACTGTTCATTGTTATTTCAGCTTTCACTTACCACCAGTTCAACCAGTTTCTGAAGGCTGTGACCATCCCCTGCGTGTGGATTGGGGTCCTCTCTCTCACATGGGAGATGATAACTGCTATGTTCAGGTCCGTGCGTCAGGTCCTTCTGTTCATGAAGTAATTTTCCCATTCATTTTTCCAAAATATGTGTTCTATAGTGATCTTATAAGCATTTGTTACCCCATAGGTAATCGGCTTTGCTCACATTTTGAAACTCTTTAAAAAGGGGGACAATGGAATGGATTATGAATCCAGAAGCAGAGCTGTTGGAACTGGGAACTGTTGTCCTATAGAAATTAAGTGCTGAAATAACTAGGGTGATCTGATGTGGATTTTTTTTGGTTTGCTGCTGTGGTTGGTAATGGATATTTGCCAATATTTCGGTTTTAAAATCCATAGCAAGACCCAAAATTGTATTTATTTAAAAAGTAAAGCTCACTAATTAACTTTTGACTTTGGTTAAAAAAATATTACAAGATGTATTTGTTTGGAATATAAAATAATTAGCTCCTTGAAACCTACAGGGATAGTTTTAGCCTAATTGCTCTTCTATTTCCATTTTTGCTCATTAGTCTGATATCAGCCAATACCGGTATCTGCAAAAAGGCATTACCGATATTGGAACCAATATATTGCCCTTCCCTAGTAAGAACGCAAGTCTTGTCCTATATTTAAAGGTGTGCGTGTGTGAGAGGGTTCTTCCGGAGGCTGGGAGGCACTCTGCAGTGGACACTGTTTGGAGCTGCAGCTGTTGCGATGTTCAGCATCAGTCTGGTAAGCACATGGCACATGGAGTTAATTGGATGAACCAAATTAAACGTTTTTAAAGCTTTCTTTAAAACTGGGCTTAGCCAATACACATGTTTTATACATTTACTTATTCTTCTTTTTTAATTTTATAAATGTATTTATTTCAAAAACTCCTAAAACATTGCCAGAAAGAGGAAATGTATCAAACGACTACTGTATGTAATATTTTAAACTAAGTATGTTTCACACTTACAAATTGACATGCATTCACTGTGCGTGTGCGCGTTTCAGTTTCTTTCCTTAATCGGCAGGTAGATGCACTTTGTTTGCAAAATGTCTTATTTTTTTTCCATTGTTTCCATGTTTCCATTCTTTTATGGCTAAATGCAGTGGTTAACTGTGTATAGATATATTGTGTTTTAATGTCTGTTTCGGTATTAAAAATATTGAAATATGGGATTAAAATGGCATAAAAAAATCATTACCTGCTGACTTCTGCATAAACCATGTTGTTGATGGTAAAGAAAGGCATGCATGCATTGTTTGGTAAACAAACTAACTATATTTGCTAACGTGGTTTGTTTCATCAATTCAGGCTCTTTTTTTCTTATAAACAGTATTTTGTATTTCATGCTGTTTTTCTGTTACAGGTGCCCTTCACTTACATAGAGTATGACTCCCATGCAAACCTGTGGCCTGGAGTGAGACAGGCCCACGCGCTGGTGGACCGCTATCAGCTGGTCAACTCCTACGGCCTGTTCAGACGCATGACCGGGGTGGGGGGGCGGCCTGAGGTTGTCATCGAGGGCAGCAATGATGGAATCACATGGCTGGTAAGATGAGCTTTGTTTAGTGTATTTTTATTTATTTATTTTATTTTATTTATTTATTTATTCCGAGCACATGTATCAAGGACACTTAATGCACATTTCACAATTTTTTTTTTTTTTTTAGCACAATTTGCAAAAAAAACCCCAATCATTATCACATTAAGGCAAAAGTAAATAACATTTTGACGCCTGAACTGCGGCCACAACCACATTTCAAATAGAGCAACTAAACTCTGCTGTACCTGGATGACTAAAGGAGAGAGTGAGGGGAAGGAGGGAAAGGGTTCAAACTCCACCCCTGCAGCCAGGTGCTTGTAATCAGAAACACCTGGCTGTAATCGGAGCAGTACCGCGTGATGTCACCAAGTACTGGAAATTGCAGAGGCCGCTGAAGGCAGTGCACACTTAGATTTAGGTGTTTTTGAACACAAAGTGGCAAATGTACCTAGTTTGCACTAAAGTTGCCAAAAAAAGAACTAGGAACAGTAGATAATGTTTTTAAAACACCACACACACAGTTTAGTAGCGAAAAAGGTGGATTTTGTGTTTAGTTCCACTACAAATACATATTTTCGGGGTGTTTGAAGTGTCTGTTGTCTCCCTTTGCTGTCTCTGCGCAGAAAACCAGCATTGCAATATGGCGGACACTACACAAAGTCAATTCTCCTAGGAAACCCTGGCTTTTTTTATATTTGGCAACTCTATATTTTTTATGTGATTATACTGCCATTAGAAATAAGAAAGAAAAGCGCTAGCTAGTTAGTTGTCATGACTTCTAAGAGATTCATGTTTTGTGTTGTCCCTAACAGGAGATAGAGTTCATGTACAAACCGGGGAACATGAGTGGCCCCCCCCCTGTGGTGACCCCCCACCAGCCCCGCCTGGACTGGCAGATGTGGTTCGCTGCCCTGGGACCTCAGCAGCAGTCGCCCTGGCTCAGCAGCCTCATGCCCAGACTGTTGCAGGGAAAACAAGATGGTGTGGCCCATTGCATTGTTTTTGTTTTTTTTAATGTACAAAAAGTCAGGTTTACATAAAGAATCAAGTGATAGTAAACCATGCATGAAAAGTTCAGTTTTAGTGCCCAAAATGGTTGGGTTGGAAAAAGGTTTCTGCCCATTGCTAACCCAAATTCTGTAAAATGTTATTGACACTTAGCAGCTGATGTCATAAACATTCCCTGAGGGTGTGATGGTAACTGTAGGCACTGCTCTGTCTGAAGCTCTGTTACTCAAGTTAGACTTTAATCTGAGCTTTGTTTTAACACAATCTGACCAGAAAGAACTGATTTGTACTGTTGAACAAGTCGCTTTCGCTGTCGCTGTTTACAGTCACATGCTAGCTAGCATTAGCCAACAGTTTTTCAGTTAGTCACTCATATTTTTTGTCAAAAATCAAACTAAACGGGACCATGAATGCTCGTATTGATCACAGGTTCCTGAAAATGTTTTTTTCTTGATTTTTCAGACTATCTTAAAACTTAACTAATGGCCATTCTGCCATAGACGTACATGTAGAACACCTCCAGCGTGATTACACTGCAAAGGGCCTCTACCTGATTTTTTTTTTTTTTTTTTTCTCCATGTATTTGAGCAAAATTTGTCTTGCAAATTTGCAAGTAGATGTTGTATTTTATGATTCTGTGCAGCATTAGGATTTGAGAGAGGGCACAGTAGTAGGAACTATTTGCCAAGTTTGCTCCACCAAATTGCGCATACCACTTTTAATGTGTGTGTTTACAGTGATAGAGCTGATCCAGTCTGATATCAGGCAGTACCCGTTCCACCAGCAGCCCCCCGCCTACCTACGGGCACATCGCTACAAGTACTGGTTCACAGAGCCCAAAGTCGATGGGTAGGTTCATTTCTAGGAACTGCATTTTAGCATTTAGCTCAACTTTTGGATTTTGTTTTGTTTGTTGATAGGTCATACCCAGAGCGCTGGTGGAGGCGGGTCTATGACGCAGAGTTCTATCCCACAGTGCACCTGGGCAATGCTTTTCTAGAGGGCATGCTTAACCAACATGGACTCAAGGTAAGCAGAACCAGGTTACCTAGTTGGTCTTGTAACTGGAAGATTGGTGGTTTAAATTGTGATTGAACTAGTTGATACGGGTAGGTTCATTGTGCAAGACACTTCACCGTCCTTGCCTGTGTGATTGTGGTGTTTGAATGAGATTTGTGGCGGCTGGAGAGATTGTTGGCACAGAATGGCTAGAGGTGAGTAGAGTAGCCAAAAAATGTACTTGAGTAATATGTTTCTGAAGTAACAGTACTACAAGTAGAAGTACAAAGCAAGTAAGGTCAGTAGTATGAATATACTTTCTGAGCATAATATCTAATTTAGAATTTGTAGTTGATATAACTGGAAGGACAAAACATCAAATAATGAATATAATCTGGTATTTTTAAAGATGGACACAAAAATTAGAAAAACTAAATCAAATCTGAATGAAAAGTGCAAGAAACAACAAGTCATTTAATATTGTCAGCATAAAGCTTTTGTAGACTTCACAATGGGAAGAGTAACCAAAACCTTTACTCCTACTTGAGTAATATATTTGACAGTGTAACAGTACTCTATCTTGAGTAAAGGTATTGTGTCTAAAAACTATAAAAAGTTAAGTAAATGCACTTGAGTAAAAGTAACCGAGTACTACCCAGCTCAGAGAATGGTGACCACAATTGTCAGTATGCCCCAGGGGAGTGATGACTTCCTATCCACTACCGACTTGCCCTTTGGATTGAATTAATATTGCTCTACAGTAATATATCTTTAAGAAGCTTGTCAAGAGAATCTTCACTATAGTATCTCATTGTAGGTGTTTGTGATATGGTACATTTACTAATACTAGCTTTGAATACAGATTGCTAACATTTACTTACTGTGTTTCTTGCAGGACTCCTCTTCTTCCCGTCGGGCCTCCAAAGCCAAACTAGCCCGTGCCTTGAGGTGGGTGCGGTCCCAGGTGCAAGGTGTACCCGCTCCTTTGATCGTGTGGACTCTCATTGGATGTAGCGCCCTCTTCTGCTTGCTCAGAGCACTGCAGCATAGGAGCAAACACCGGACTTTACCAGCCCCTGATCCCACGCTAACTGGAGACAAGCATGAAGAGAACTGTGAAGAGGAGGAGCAGGTTGGAGAGAAGGAGGAAAAGGAGGTAGGAGAGAAGGAGCAAGAGGATGAAGGGAGCGAAGAAAGCCAAGAGGAGAGAGAGAGTGAAGTGGAGGCTGAAGACGAATCACAAGAGCAGGAGGAGAGGGAGGAGCAGACAGAGAAACACATGAGGAAAAGATAAATATGAGATTATTTTGGAAATTCATATCACATACATAACACAAAATGCCTTTATGAATGCCACTGTGAAATCCTAATCTGACAGTTATGGATGGTGTCACATTCTAACAGCTTGAGAACATTGGTGTAAAAATTCATGTTTAAATTGCTTTAAATTCTTTTCAATAGGAGGTTCTATTTGATGTAATTCATTCACGTTCCTTATGCGTTACCTCCCAGATTACTAATGCCATGGTGTCTTTGAAAATGTTATGGACAAGTTGAGTAGTTCTAGTTGAGTAGACCAGACTATAGAATGTTAGTCCAAAATACAAGACTGGTAGAAAACGGTTATGACAAATATGACAAGTTGTCCACACTGCTTGCCTTATTTGCATCACTTTGCATCGTTTAAACGGTTCATAACACAAGAAGCTTTATATTGATAGGTTGCAGCTGATGTCATCAACAATGCCTGGGGGTGTGATGCTAACCGTTTGCACTGCTCTGTCTGAAGCTCTGTTGGTCAATTTAGACTTTAATCTGATATTTAATTTAATACAATCTGACCAGAAAGAGCTGGTTTAGCTGGAACTAAAACATGTGAGCTGATTTGCACTGTCAAACAAGTCTCTCACACATAAAATACAGTCACAAGCTAGCTAGCATTAGCCAACAGTTTTTCAGTTAGTCACCCTCGCCTTCTTGCGCATTGTGTCACCATGGTAACTGCTGAACATTCCACCATAGATATACACGCAGAACCCCCAAACGTGATGTTACTGCAAAGTATCAATAGCACTTTTACCACTATTATGTCATATTGTTTGGATGCAAGGCCAATGAAGGAGACAACGCCAGTGGAAGTGCAACGGTGTGGTCAGAGATTGAACCTCCATCCTGCAATTGGTATATGAACACTCTGAACACCACCTAAAATGTGGTAGTGGCTCAGTGATAAAGAATGCAAAGATATTCCTAGAGTTAACTTATTCTGTATTCAAGCAGGCCAAAATTAAGATTCTACTGATAAATGTGTTATGTGGGAATTATGTGCACTATTTTTTGTACTTTTATATATTTTGTGTATTATGAGTGGTGTCATTCTGCTGTTGCTGTATGTCGTTTATACCCACTAGAAAGCTACCAATGAATGATTCGTAAAAACATTTTATTACATGATGAATAAAAAGTGCTTTTATATTTTGTGCAATTTGACTGTCACATTGTGTTTTTGATCATTTAAAAAGGTTAAATACAATATTGTTAACTTGGCATTAGAATAAGATCCAAATGTTTTATATATTTATGTATTTCACCACTTCAGTATTCCAGGGCAGTACTTGTCGATGAGTGACTGGTAATATGCTTTCAACTTCTCCACATCGGGCAGGGAACTGGTCTTGGTGTACAGGTCAAATTTGCTATGAAAATAAAATTGCACATTGTTCAATTTTAATATAATTTAATTGTAATTGAGATTTTGTTTGTTACTGACTTGAATTCTTTGACCCAGGGCAGCATTTGGAGGTCCTTGTCGTTGCACAGATGGAAGTAGTCTCCGTGAGAGTGCCAGGGGTAGAAGGAATGGAAGCGGATCATGTATAAGCCCTAAAAGAAGAACATTTTTATAAGGTAAGAGTCTGTTTATATATTTAAAAGATCCTTTAAGTTGCTATGTCATCAAAATGTTCAAAATTCCGAGGTAACTGCAGGTAAAGTGAGGTACAGTGCTGTGAAAAAGTATTCGCCTTCTTCCTGATTTCTTACTTTTTTGCATGTGTGTCACACTACAGATCATCAAACAAATTTAAACATTAAACAAAGATTACATAACACACACATAAGTAAACATAAAATGCAGTTTTTCTGTGATTTTATTTGTTAAGAGAAAAATACTATCCAAACCTACATGATCCTGTGTGAAAAAGTAATTGCCCCCCATTGTTAAATGATGAGGTAACTGTGATTAATCATATTATTGTGGAAAGCTGAGTTCAAGTTCATAGCCACACCCAGGCACACACGACTTGGAACCATGAACTCTGCTCTCTACCAACAACATCCTGAAGGAGAATGTCCGGCCATCAGTTTGTGACCTCAAGCTGAGGCGCACTTGGGTTCTGCAGCAGGACAATGATGCAAAGCACATCAGCAAGTCCACTTCTGAATGGCTTAAAAAAACAAAATGAGGGTTTTGGAGTGGCCTAGTCAAAGTCCAGACCTGAACCCAAAAGAGATGCTGTGGCATGACCTCAAAAGGGTGGTTCATGCTTGGAAACCCTCCAATGTGGCTGATTTAAAACAATTCTGCAAAGAAGAGTGGGCCAAAATTACGCCACAGCGATGTGAAAGACTACTGCAAACGCTTGACTGCAGTAGTTGCTGCTGAGGGTGGTTCAACCTTTTATTAGGTTTAGGGGGCAATTACTTTTTCACATGGGCCATGTAGGTTCAGGTGGCTTTTTTCCCTTAATAAATAAAATCAGCACCTAAAACTGCATTTTTTTTACTTGTGAGTTATCTTTGTCTAATATTTTAAGTTTGCTTGATCTGAAATGGCTAAGAGTGACAAAGGTGCAGAAAAAGTAAGAAATTGGTAAGGGGGCAAATACTTTTTCACAGCACTGTAGACCATTAGTACATTGGTAATCCAATTAGGTTCATTAGGTCTTCTGTATTGATTATACTTTAGATTCTTATGCACAGACTTCTGTTTCATACCTTGACAGTTTTGGCTGCCCTCTGCTGCCTTTCTCAGAACTATCGTGTGATGTTGCTGTGATGTGTCTGGTCAGCAAATTTTAAGAAGAGAAAAGATTTTGGCACTGTCTTGCTACTTGGAGCTACTTCTGGATCTCAATAGCCTCTCTGATCCAGAAACTTCACATAAAATTACAACAGTTACTAATGCACCCCAAGGACAAAATAGACCAAGACCACAAATGCAGTGTAATATATGAAATACCTTTTTGTCGTGCAACAAGTCATACATAGGTGAAACAGGCAGAGCCTTTAATACATGGAAAAAAAAACACAAATAATCAAAACATGTACCTAAGCCACTAAGCAGCAAGCCCGCCAAGAACAACCTAAAACCGCTGTGAGAGGGAAATCCATCTTGTGGATTGGGACAACGCCAAGATCATAGGCACAGAGAGGAACAAGTACCATCGTTGGATCAGAGAGGCCATCCACATCCGGAAACACACCCACCAGACTGTAAATTGGGATGAGGGGTCGTACCAACTTTCTCAGACCTGGGATACAATTCTGAAGAAGTCGGACTGCAGATGGCGCCTACTGCTACAAGTAGGACGACAGTGTCAAAATCTGTTTAAGTCAGCTGACCAGACACGTCACAAAATCATCACGTGACTCTTCTGAGGAAGGCGGCAGAAAGCAGCTGAAATTGTCAAGGTATGAAACAAATAGAGGTGTATACATAAGAATCTAATTAGTAGAATGCTAATTTGTATTTTTTATTTTTTTAACATGAGGTACAATGTGGAATAGTAATCAGAGGTGGGTAGTACTAGGTTACGTTTACCCACTTTTTAAAGAAATTGTACTTTTCAGAGTACTTTTCTAGTAGCATACTTTTACAGTTTTTTTGAAGTAACAGTACTCTTACTTGAGTAAAGGCTTTGGTTACTCTTCCCACTGTGAGTAAGTGACAAACGGTTTATGTTGACAATGTCACATGATTTGAATATTTGTGTTTCTTACGCTGCTCCTGCAGATATAATTTCATTTTTCTCATTTTTGTCTATCTTTTGAAAATACCAGATTTTGTGCATTATTTTTTATTTTGTCCTTTCAATTACATTAACTTCAAATTATGAATCAGATGTTGCATACTGTTACTCTTAAAGTTGCTCTTACTTAAGTGGTAGTTTTCCCAAATACTTTACTGTTACTCTTACTTGAGTACAAGTTTTGGCTACTGTACCCACCTCTGGTAGTAATGTCTGTTAGTTATTACTATTTTCAGGCCTTCAAATTGTAATTTAGTGTAACAAATTGTCCATAGTGGAATTTAGAATGTATTTATTTACAAACTTTTAAATGCTCTATTATAAGGAGAAAAAAAAATAAATAGACTTACTGTTTCAGGGATGGAGCAGTTGTTGAACTTCAGAACTCGGTAAAGATATTCTACAGGTAAGAAATTAGAAAATATGAAGACATGTATTTGTAAACATTTTGGAGTCACCTGGATTACTACTGTGTTTGAGTGAGTCTTACCATCATGGCCCCAGGACATGAGCACTTTGTCCAGGCCACAGTTGGGCTCATAGATGCCACATACAGTGCTGAACAAAGGGACAACGTATTCATGCATTTAAGTGGAAATGTATCTTTAAGTATATACAGCAAAGCCTGGTTGTGAGTTCATCAAAGGCTTAC
Organism: Periophthalmodon schlosseri; assembly: GCA_000787095.1. NCBI lineage: Eukaryota > Metazoa > Chordata > Actinopteri > Gobiiformes > Gobiidae > Periophthalmodon > Periophthalmodon schlosseri. The sequence continues at coordinate 66,945 of KN483236.1, read as the reverse complement.
TTGTACTCTTGGTTTATCTCATCTGGATTGTCTTTAAAAGAAGTGTCTCGAAAAACAATATTTTTTTGAAACTTGCAGCCGACGGGGAAGGTATCTCCAACCACTGCCCACTGGATATTAAGAAGCAATAATAAAAATAGTTACGTATTTGATAATGCAAGAGTTAAAATTGGAGACCATGTTGTTACCTGGGGCTCGTCCCAGAAAGCCATGATCTTGCCCACGTCATGGATGAGGCCGACCAGTTGGAACCAGTCTGTGCAGAGTGTGGGCTGTTAGTTTAGGATCACTTGGACCCTGTAACCTGTATCTTTTGTTGGCTATACCGTATGCTATTTGTACCCTGATTGTATGCCTCTTGTACCCTGATTGTATGCCTCTTGTACCCTGATTGTGCTTGTACCCTGGTTGTACCTCATTACCTTGTTGTATTCTGCTTGTACCCTGTTACCTGGTTGTATTGCACTTGTACCCTGGCTGTACCCTGTTACCTGGTTGTAAGCCACTTGCATACAACCATACCTGATTTCCTTAACTGGTTGTCTTGTCCTCTAATGACATTCTTTGTTGTACACTAGTTGTATGCCACATTTACCTGTTTTTATGCATCTTGTACCATGGTTTCATGTTGGTTATACTGTGGTTGGACTGTGGTTGTATGATGTTCGTACCATGGTTGTACCCGATTACCTGGTTGTATGCTGCTTGTACCCTGACTATTCCCGTGGTTGTACCACAGTTGTATGGATCTTAAGCCCTTACTTGGACCCTGGTAGTACCCTGGTAATACCCTGGTTGAATGTCCTTTGTCCCCTGGTTGTATTGTTGGTTGTACCCTGGTCATACGCTGCTTGTACCCTGGCCATATGCTAGTCGTGGCCTGCTTGTACCCTGTTCATCCCCTTCCTATAACCTGGTCATACCCTGCTTGTAATCATAATAATACATTTTATTTGAGGCGCCTTTCAAGACACTCAAGGTCACTGTACCACAATTCAAAATACAAAATACAATAAAGCAGTAGAGAAAATAGCTACAGTAAAATACATCATGTTAAATGTTAAAAGATAAAGCTACATTTACAAACGGGGGGCAGATTAAGTTTGTCTGAACAAGTGGGTTTTGAGCAGGGATTTGAACTGGGTTATGGACTGACAGGTTTGAATGTTGAGTGGAAGGGATTTCCAGAGTTGAGGAGCGGTGTAACTGAAAGCTCTGTGGCCCATGGTGGCTAAGGAGTATAGGGTCTGAGGAAGTCACAGAGGTCAACTGGAATAAGGTTATGTAGAGCTTTGTAAGTGAGCAGGAGAGTTTTAAAGTGAATTCTGGCTTGAACAGGTACCCTGCTTATATGCTACTGCTTATACGCTACTTGTACCCTGGTCATACCCTCCTGCCTGTACCCTGGTTATACCCTGCTTGTACCTTTGTCGGGGTGCACTCTGCGGATTCCCTCGGCGGTCTGGAAGGCGTGGAAGGAGTTGGGGAAGTCCACATCTGGATCAGACTCGTCCACAAGCTGGTCCAGAGACATGATGGCCTCCATCATCCCCATCTCGCTGTGGGTAAAGGTGGTCCACTCTGCATGCTGAGAGAGAGACTTGGATAGCAAAACATTTACACAACTGGAGCCTAACCTTTAATAAATATTATAAACAGTAGGGCTGCAACAAACGATTATTTTAGTAGTCAACTAGTCATTTCTATCGTAATTTAGATTTTCAAAACACATTTTTAATTAAATAAAGATCAAAATATGCAGAGTGAAGACTGCTAAATGGAGAATATTTACAAATATTTACAAATAATGTATTATACATTATTATACATACAAATTGTTTATTCTTTTTTGACATTTTGGTTTACTAATGCCACTGTTTTTTTGTTATAAAAGGTCTTTTTGTATCTATTTGAGTCTGTATAGTCCAGATAATGATTATAATTATCAAAATGTGATTTTTTTTTTTTTTTTTTTTTTATAGTCTGCTTGTCACTATTAGTTGATAAATTGTTGCAGCCCTAATAAACAGTGACATGATGTATAAACAACATTCATAAAATTCTTTTTAAAAATATATACACTACCAGTCAAAATGAACACAAACTATGAGTGAACACAATGTAGCAAACAAAAAAATAACTTGTTTTACATTGAAATAATATAATAGCCACCCATTGCTTTAAACCCTGGTTTGCATTTTTGACATTTCTTGACCCTTACATGGAACACTAGCGAAACGAAAACAATTTCAGGTGACTTAATCGAGTGGCTATTTGAAAGAAGACCAAGGGTTTGCACTGTCAACAAAGCAGAGAGTGGCTAAAAAAAGAAATTAAAACAAAAATTAAAAAAAAAAAAAGTTGAGTTATATCACTTTTTTCTTTGCTACATAATTCCATATATCTTGTATGTATTTGTTGTCTTCTGTATGCATTTAAAATGTAGAAAGTGGTAAACCTACAGAAAAAAATAATTGAATGAGAAGGTGTGTCCAAACTTTTGACTGGTAGTGTATGTCCTTTTGATCCAAGAGGGTCCACATGCCTGTACAAGTCATTTTTGCTCCAACCTCAATGTGTCAGTGCACCCACCTTCTGCTGGACAAACTTCAGGGTCTGGTTTGTGTGCATCAGTTTGTAGGTCTTAAAAACCCGATCGATTAAGTCTCCATTCTCCAACACAAAAATGGCCATGCAAATAACAAAAGCATTTTCACAAATTGAACTCTACACTATAACCTGAATAGATACAAGGATTTAACTGTTCTCAAATGTGGCCTTACCTCATAGTTTCTGTACTCTTCTTTTTTCTTCTCCTCCAAATTGGGCCGATAAACCAGAGATGGATCGGGACCCTGCATTCAGAAAGAGAGTGCATTTTCAAATACCCCAGAATCAACAAATAGCCTACATAATACTCCATAATACAAATCCGTACAAGGCTGACGACCCTCATGGTAACTGCACTCTGGTCTTGTCATCTGCCTCGTAGGACGTGCTGTTTATGTACACTGGGTGCTGATAATGCACTTGACCCGTCACATTTTAACTAAAGCGGAGCGATCAGCGGCTCCGTGTTGACCCTTAGCCCCTCCAAATGTCCCTTTTTCAATTATTTTCCAGTAATGTGTGTCAATGTAGAATGACTCAGTTCTTCTTAATAATGTTTTATTACAATAGGATTAATAATGCAATATATGTTGATTATGTAAATCTGATTTCTTAGTATCTAAAGTCACAAGAGATCATTGAGTATTCAGGGTAATCAAACAAACTCTGGAGACACTGACCTATTTTTGTTTTTATTTTTATTTTTTTATTTTTGCAAGAATTTGATTTCCCTAGTAATTTTACTCCGGTTTGTACAATTAATACCCACTATATTTAGACATTTTAAATAGTTATCCTGTTTAACAGTATATTTCAAAACATTTGTGTTGTTAGTGAAACTTTGAATGATGTTTTGCTTGCTACACTAAAAGGTCACTGGCCTACGTATTTGTCAAACACGTTTCATTGGAGAACTGGCAGTGGCTCAAATCCTCACTAAATAACTGGTTAATACTTCTGTAAAAACAAGGCTAGATAGACACAGGTGTTAGGCCACAAATCAAAACTCTTTTTAGCACATGCATGTTTTGGGAGTCTCTGTCCAGTCCAACTATGATTTAAGCGCTACATTAGATGGTGATTATTTCAATAATTAATAGTTTAATATAAGTATTTTTTCAGCCCTAGCCCAAATAATGCCTGTGTCCTGCAGGACCATTAAACATGAATATGCCTCTGCTCACGTTGGATGGGGGAGATGCTTCAATGCGAGATGCCACTGGTGACTGTATTTTGTGGTAAAGGTGTTTTGCTCTGCTGGTGCTGGGGGTTTGGTTTGGCCCGGAATCTGCTTCAGCATCAACAAGTACAGTGCTCCCTAAAAGCAGATACACAGAATACACAAAATCTGGATTGTTTCAGGAGAGATTGGCAGAATAGAATAGTGCTTGGATTTAGCTACAGTCACTGTTTGAATAGAACAAAAAGTGAACTTAAATGTAGTTCCTTTTTATACTGATATATATTTAAGTTTGAATGGTTGGGTTCATGTGGACTTTGCCAATCTGCCGTCCTTTTATTTTATCTAAATATTTGTAGAAAATGTATATTTGTATGCTTTTGTACTGCAGCTGTGCCTTCTTCCTAGAAAAGCTTTTCAAAGGAAAATGCTTGTTCTAAAGCACTTGAGGAATAGTCACGTGAAGCTACAAAGTAGAATGCTTACTTTAATTATAATCATAACAAAAAGAACAACTCTACTGACGTAAAATGAAGTAAAAAGAAGTATACTGCATTGGAAGCCATCTAAAAGTGACTAACTGTAATCAACAGTCTGACCACTGGAGGGCACCACTTTTAACAAACTACATGCCAGAAGATGCATCATGAACACACAACTATTATGGGATTTTATGTGATGTAAACATGTGATATTGTAATGATCTGATATTTTGTGTTTAGTTCAGAGTTGACACATTTTGTTGTGAAGGCTCTATTTGTCAGTTACTGGTCTGTTTTGGTGACTGGCTCTAATGAGTTGAGACTGCTGTTGTTTTGGCGTGAGTTACAGCCTACAGTAGCCTTTGTGTTCAGAAAATAAACAACCAGAAGAAATTCTGCCAGAACGCTACAATATATACAGTTAAAATACCTAATCTTGCCCAAATTATTGAGAATATAAGTTATATTTTTTGCTGTGCCTACATTAGTTCACAACTCATGTGAATAATTTGAAAATCTCTAAATCTCCCCCTTTTTGCTAAAACCAGACAGAGGCAAGGCACAAGTGAAGAGTAGATTTATAACATGTTTATTACACAATGCAGCTGTTATAAAAAAACAATATTAGAAACATATTCACAAAAGGACACTTTCCTTTAGGGGCTCTCTTAATATTAGTACAGAGACATATTCACATTATAACTGGTGTGTTAAAATTCAAGTCATTAATACAGAAGAATAAAGTGCTTTTATAATGTGTTGTCCTATTGACCTTTGTAAATACTGAAATTGCAATGGTGTTTATTTAATACATTCAGTATAAGTACTACTGTAGTAATAATACACTCAGATCATGCCTATACTCTAGTACTACAATAGAAATAATACATTCAGATAGTATAAGCACTAGAGCCGGTGAGACACTCCCTCTGTATGCTAAAGGCAGAGTCATGAATGAAAGGCTGTAGTAAGAGCACAGCAGGGAGCCGCCCACAGCAGACCTCCGGGATTAGGGTTAGGTTATTTTGGCCCTGTTTAGGTGAAGGGTTAGCGGGTTTGGCTTATTCTTTTTTTTGCCTTTGGCTACTTGTCCACTGTCCACTGGCGCTGAGAGAGCTCGACTGAGAAAATGGATTATGAGGGTTAGAGTGGCCGGGCTAAAGCAGAGGCGATGACGTCACAGCTCTTAAACAGAAAGGCCAAATTTAACAGGCTTCTCCGGAACTCTTTGTTCTCTAAATACATGAAGTGGATCAGCTCCAAGTTACAACATCAGGATGGGGCCATGCTTCCAATACCATTAGACATTTAAGCTGATTGGGTTAGCTATATGCAAATTAGCTCTTACTTGTATTCGTGTTTTATGTGTTTGTCAGTCAAACCCTTTAAAGCGGCACTATGTAACTTTTCTGGTAAAGAGTCTGCCACCTGCTGGTCTCCATGGAGATGTTATTGCTTTGCCTCGAATGTTCTATATTATGGTATTAAAAATATCTTTCTTGCATTTATTCAGTTACAGTTGTTTTTATTACTCAAAAAACCCCAGAAAAACACACATTACTGTGAGTGGGGTCACCTTTCCACAGATCTGACCTGTAGACCTAACTTGCCTGTCTCACTGGAGATTGGTAAGTTTAATGCCATAATGCAGAAGATTCCAGACAGACTAATAACATCCCCATGGAGACAGGTAGTGGACCCGCCACCAGAAAAGTTACCGGGTACATAGTGCAACTTTAATGCAGTGATTCTCAAACCTTACACACAAATACTTATTAAATACATAGTCCTTGATCTAATTCTGGTGGAAAGCTAAGCCAGATGTATAACTGGGCTAAAAGTGACCTAAACTTGAACTAAATCATGACTAGACCAGATGTATACCAGGTATAATCTAGGAAAAAAACAAAGTTGAACACAACACTACAGCATACATTAAATATGGTTTGAGAAACACGGCCGTTGCTTTAACCCACAATTGTGTATTCAATGCTCCCATAGTATGAAGGATGTGAACAGTATGTAAGGACTAGGTACATGTCCCTAAACATATCTTTTAGAACTACGATTTCATATTTGTGGGAACTTTTTGACGTAACAGTTGAAGTCAGGAGCATCTACCAGTGTTGGACTAAGGCGTAGTGGTCAGTCGCACAGTGAATGTACAGTAGTATGTTAGCCATAGTGCTATCCATAGCTGTGGGGGCTGCGCGGGTTGATGGGGGAGGAGTCTTCTCTCCCGCTCTGTCCAATCAGCTGGTAGAGGCGGTGACTCAGATTTTGAACCTGACAGGTGCCCAGGACGCAGCCCACTCGCATTAGGTGGCCCCTCCCTCCCACGCTGTTGACATGGCGACGACCTCGTGACCCCCGCAACCTGCCCATTGACTCCACTGCTTCCTGTCCTTCTGCTGACACTTGGTTGTGGTGATGGGTAGGAGGGTCTTTGTGAATGAGCGCTCTCCAGATAAGCTGTGTGTCGGTGTGTGGGAGATGATTGTCCATGAGGGGAGAGAGGGGGGGTGCAGGGCGGCTGGGGTCCCACTGGAGAAGCTCTGGGTGTCTGAAATAAACCAGCAGAGAGAATATATCAATATATGTACGTTTCTTAATTCATGGAAATGCCAAAACCATTGCCAAGAAGGAAAGTGAAAAAAGTTGAACTAGCGCTGACGGACTGAATTTCCGTAACAATTCTATGTATGAATACTGAATAGGTATGGGCAATATTGGACCATATTTATTAACTCAATATTTTTTGGATGGTCTTAATGATAATTGGCGATGATACTGGTATCAGAACATCGGAGGTAATCCTGAAAAATTGGCTCGATCAGATATCGGCTTCCAAATATCGATTCAGCCGACATCTTGGACATATAAAGTGATGTAATAAGACTATTATTTACTCAGACACAGTAGGCCCAGAATGTCTCATAGTGTTTGAACTTTTCTTTATACAAAGTTGTTACAGCTGCATAATACAGTTGGATCAGTTTTGTTTTATATTTGTTTAAAGAAAAATAAATGCTATTTTCAGTCACTGCACTGGTATGATTGATGATTGGTTGATATCGGGTATCGGCAGATACTTAAAGCTAGTATCAAAATCGAGATCAAAACTGAAAAAGCTAGATCGGTGCATCCCTAACGATAATCAGAAATATCACTTTGCATCGTTGTTAGCGAGATTACAGAAGATTACGTAAAGTGATTTTTTAAAATTTGAATTAAAATTAAATTCCACATTCTAATTTTTCATACCTTTGAGACAACAATTAGAATATTAGGTAGGTAATGCTGTTAAGTGTCTAGAGACACAATTACAGTAAAATTGGAACCAACAAGCCTAATATAATGTAAGTTACATATTAGTTTAGTGGCGTTTGTTTTGAACTGTTTTGTGCTTACTCATCCTCACATGTCTCTGTGGATGTCTGAGGCGCCCTCTAGGTGCGCATGTGTTTTATATCAGGTGAGATAACCAGCTCAAAGTGGTTCAGACTGACCACACGCTGTTTACCGCTCACTCTTATATAATTCACCAACATCAGATCCTCTTCTCTAAACTCTGTGTTAACCATTGACATCCACTAACAACAGGAAACCACATTTATAGACAAACCGAGAACACTGTATTGCACCTCCTAAACACTAACATTAAGGTCGGGCAGTGCAATTCATCAACCCGTGATTACAAATATTCATCCAATCTATTACAGAAAATCACCACCTGGAGGAAAGCTACTTGTGAAATCTACAGAGGAAAAAAACTGACTAAATAATAAGTCCTCCCTTTACAGGTTTTATGACAGTACTAGGGTTGCCAAAAGTATCAAAAATCTGATACTAATTGATACTAAAACTAGTATTGAATCTAGATAAGTCATTTGAACAAGTATCAATACCAAAAGGGTCACATTCACAGGACAGAAATGATCCTTTCCGGAATAGCTTTAGAATGATCTTTACCGGATCACAACAAGTATAAGACCACATACTAGTATAGATCCACGGATGACTGTGGAACCTACCTGGACGACTGAGGGATTACACAGATATAATACGACATGGTAATATAAAAGAAAATACTATGATTTAATGTTGAAAATCACATTATATTGTCTAAATAAAGAGTTTTTTGTTTTGGGTTTTTTTTTCCAATTGTATCGGAAACTGCATGGAGTATTGAGTCTGTTCCTTAGTATTGAAATTTTAGTATCATGACAACACTAGACAGTACGAAAAAAGCTTTTTTTCCCATAAGCAAACAGGCCTATATTAAGACGTTTAATTAAGAAGTAGGGATGGGTGATATATTGGTTCCAATATTGGAATGAATATCACAAATCATAACATTGGTATCGGCAAATACTGTTTATCAGCTACGGCAGCAAGCTAAATATCAGACCATGCCTATTTAGAAGAGTATGAGTGGTTTACTATTGTATAAACTGACATTCCCAAAAATGTGGGCTGTTATTCGAGTTAATCAGGGGCAGGGGAGATTTTAAGCTTTTAATAAGTTAGCAACAAAGAATGCATTTTTATTTTGGTGACTCTAATCCTGACTAGCATTCTGATCACTCGTCTGGCTGATTCACAAAATTTGTTCACTCCGCCTCAGTCCTTTTGGGCTCAAAGAGGTAATTCTATTCATCTTTAGAACTAAGGTTTGGTTGTTCTGGACTGCAGGCTGCAAGCATAACAATGACAAAGTCTTATTTAGCAACTTGTAAATAACATGAGCACATGGCAACAAGGATTTGCTGCAGTTATAACACTGATAACTTGTTTAAAGGCCCCTCTATGCAGTATGAGATATCGAAAAAGCTGAGAAAACTAGAACAAGAATATTTAGGCCCCTGAAGGGAAAAAAAAAATATTTATTTTATTTTTTATCAGTTCCGAAAGGTCACTACTATAGACTACTGTATTAGATGCCCTTGTTTATTTATTCAGATTTGGGAGCAGTTGGCCTATTCTGTAATACAAACTGGTCTGGTAGCCAATTACATTCACTGAAGCTGATTGTCAAAATTAGATACCCCTTTTGCACGGTATCAATACTGAGAAAATACATAAATAGGACAAAATGGCAGCGTGACTTTTTGGGCTGCCACTTGCAATAGTGGTTTCTAGGTTATTCAAGCCAGAAGCATGACACATTTGAACATGCTCCACAGTTTGGAGATGCACCAAACCAATAATGTCAACTTCCAATATCAATACTCATTGATATCAACGAAACAAGGGCAAAGAAAGAAGTCTTCACTCAGTGCTTATAATAAAACCACCTTTTTATACAACATAATATCATAATATTATATCATAATATACGGTAATAGTAATTTCTCTGATATTACCATGTGGTCCTATACTAATTCTGCTATAGATAAAAACCATATAAAACTACCCAGGAAAGGTCAACATCTGTGTCAACCCTGAAGTGATATCCTGTAACCGATCCCCAATCCAGTACATTGTATTTAAAATGTTATGGATACGGTTTGTGGATCAATATAGATACTGGCATCAGTGCATCCCTCACACGTCCCACAACAAAGATGTCCAAAGAAAAAACAAAATCTAAACTTAATTGATTATATAAAACACTCTTTTGCTTGTTCTTGTTTGATGCTTGAGTCTGAGGAACTTCTTCCACATTCCTATGGTCCTCCAGAGCTCAGCGTGTGGCTCTCCTGTCTCCTCTTCCTCATTCTGTTCTCATTCCCTCCTCTCTCCTCACTTCTCTAACATCTTCCCTCCCTCCTCTCCTGCCTCCCCCCCTCCTCTCTTACACACTGGCTTGTTTCCCTGCCCCTGCTTGGACACAGCCAGGACACCCATTGACGTAATTCTCCACTAACCTTGGCCATTACAATTAGCCCTAACCTTAACTACTACCCTAACCTAATTCTACCTGAACCTTAAACAAGTCTTAACCCCGAAAAGAAAGATTTAGACTGCAGCACAGACCATTCACAAATCCAGCATGGAACACTATTGGCTGCACTTCTCTAGTGTGGCTGCAAGTTTGGTTTTGAGCCTGAGAGTGAAAATAAGTCTTGCACTGTTAAAAAATCGACAATTTTTATGCAACACTATTATCTGCAATTTATTGTAATGGCAGACTAATTTATCATCCAAAACCACAGGGACTACAAATTTTCTGCATTGCTTATAATAATTGGTCAATAAAAGTTAGTAGGCCTACACACACACACACACACACACACACACACACACACACACACACACACACACAAACACACACACACACACACAAACACACACACACACACACACACACACATTCGCACACACACACACAAACAAACACACACACACACACACACACACACACACACACATGCACACACATTCGCCTTAGATTCGGCCCGTCTGTCTTCTCTGTCTCGGCCCCTGCTGCTCCGGGCGACCTCACGGAACTGTCTGGTCACATTCTCACATTAATGACTGCTATCTGCAGGGGGATTGAACCAAAGCTCCCCATGGGTTGCAACACGATTCTTTATAAATTTAATTAGTTTTAACAAATGGACCACATATGTTACAGGCTAAAATGGTTCGGCTAGACACTATGTAACGTGTTCCGTACTTATTTTAGAGTGCATTTTAAAATACTAATGGAAACGCTTTTTATGCTAACTAACTTATTAGCATTAGCCTTTTTTTATTTTGCTAATATCTTTAGCTCATTACGCGCGTGCTCATTTCTACATGGAGACGCGGCTAATTTCTATGCAGGTACGAAGAGAGAAAAATGTTTATTTTTGGGTTTTTCTTTTGTATTCTGTACTAATATTTGCATTTAAAACTATATTAATTCAATTATGTTATGCCATTCCTAGTGTTGTAGAAGTACCTGTGACCGCGTGAGACCGTCTGCACAGTCAAAGCCCGGGACTGGATCTCCAGAGGCAGGAGGCCGAGCAGCACGCAGAGCCAAGCCGAGATGAGCACGCACATTCCGGGGTCAGCAGAGACGCGCGGTCCGGTGAGCCCTGGAGCCTGGACCAAAGTTTGACAAACACTTCACCAAAAAATTTAAACTTAAAAAATATAGAATTAAAGACAAATTGTCCACAATGTCTTTATAAAGTGTGACATCCTTAGTTCAGCTTGTAACTTGCATCCATGGAGGTAACACAACTCCACACTGGAGCACACCAGAGTTTCTGATGTCCAAAGTGTTCTGGTTTATAAAGCCCGGTGGAGGGAGGAGGACGCTGAAGGAGGTGGGAGGAGGAGAGCTTAGAGGCTATTGTCTGTCCCACACTCAGCAGTCTTCTTACCTCTGTGGGACCTGCAACCTAATTAAACTCCAAGGACTCCCGTCTTCACCTAGAGCCTAGTAGGACCGATATATTGTTGTTATTGTCCAATCACTGCTGCTTTGATAGCTGTTATGCCTGACTTTTGGCCCAGATAAGGTCACACTGACCTTACACTAGCGTTTGGATTGTATTATTGGATTTAGTTTCCTTTTACACAAAGAACGTCTATTTAAGGCTATAGTTGGCTTGACCCAGTTGAGACTGACAAGCTCAGGGAGGCCATGGTGATGTCATATTAAAATAAATGGAAACCCAACAGGTACAAGTCTCTTGATAAGGAGCTGATATGAATCTATTTACAACAGCTGGCATTTGCAAAAGCCTGCAGGGAGATAAATGTTTGTTGCGTGTACAGTAGGTTACACGGAAGTGTGCCCTTTTAAATGCTTTTGAGGACACCCGTAAAATAGGCCACAAAATATTACCTTTTATCTCTTATTTAATAATTCTGTAACAACCTGACATTCATATAAAAATATTATTTTATTCTTTGCCTTGTCATTGACAGAAAACAGGCTATAGAACTCAATGAGGTACAACAATTCAACTCAAATTGCAGTTACAATGGCTGGTGCAAACTATACAATGTGCATGAATCAGGTGCAAGTTACAGTTTTTGATAAACTTTAAAAAAACAGCATGATCAAAATTCTTTCACTGTTCCCTTGATGGGTCTTATAATTAATAATTTAACACCCTTAAACCCTTCCAGTTTTCTATAGTAGTAGGGTAGTAGTAACGATTATTTTAGTAGTTGACTAGTCAGTCATTATTTTTTGATTAGTCAAATCTCTATTGCATATTGAGATTTTTAAATACATTTCTAACTAAAATAAAGGTTGAAATATGGTGACGTAACGCTTCTAGATGAAATCGTTTTTTGACATTTTGATTTAATATTGTTGATTTCTTTGTTATAAAAGGTCTTTTGGAATGTGTTTTAGAGTGTATAGTCCGAATAACGATTACAATTATGATAAAACAACATTTTAAGAACATTTATTTTTAAGAATATTCTGTTTAATCATTGCAGCCCTGTATAGTATTGTAACTTTATGTTGGAGATCTGTTGCACAAATGTATTGAAACCTCTTAATGGGTCAATGGTTCGATGTTAGAAAGTAATGCTGAATAACTCCATCTGTCAAGCAAAGTCCAGTAATTTGTTGAACTTTAACAGTTATTTCTTCCATAACAGAAGGTAAAATGAGCTCTGGATCTATAAAGTAATCCATAGCAGATGAAATGTGGGTGAAAAGTAACGTCTCTCCTCTGGTGGACACAGGTGAGCAGTGCGGGCCGGAGCAGATGAGTTGAAGCCTGCGCATGGTGGACTCTTAATTAAAAGAAAGCAGCGTGTGTGTGACTCAGCTCTTTGGCTATGTTACCAGGTGAGCTGCACTCTTCTCCGCATCCCCCCGCGTCTCTATGCTCACATTCTCCACATGTGAAAGAGCCGTTTCAGCCGTGAATCTCAAACTTCTCTTCTCAACACCTCAGTCACAAAGATCAGATGTCTGGACACATTATATCTGCAACCGAGTCCAAGCAACCTCACTTTTCCTGACTTTGTAGGTTTGTACAATAGAAGGCAGTGATATGGTTTTCTGACACATTTTTATAGGTAAAGGGATTCCCTAGTATTTCCAATCTTGTACTTACAATATTAAGTAACGTTCATGCATGCGGCCTGATCCGGGAATTTATCTGCATTTTGCCAGAACATGTGTATGTGTGAACGATGCCAGAACTGATTTACCTGCATTTTTTTCTGGTAATTTCCCATGTAAATAACCAGGAATGTGCAGGCAATGCTTTTTCCTGGCTAGCACTCACTCTTCAAAGCAAGAAGGTTCCGGGTTCAATTCCCGGGTCGCCCGGGCCTTTCTGTGTGGATCGTACATGTTTCTCCCCATGTCTGGCTGGGTTTCCTCCAGGCACTCTGGTTTCCCCCATCAACTCAAAACATGCATTATAAGTAATAATGCATGACCAAGACTAGCTCAAGATCATGCAGATGGGTCTCCGGGCGCTGCACTGTGACACCTACTGCTCCTGATGAGATGCCCCGATGGCATGGAAGGATGGGTCAAATGCAGAGGACAGATTTCGTTACAGGGACAATAACCTTAACCTTATGTGTGAATAAAGCCAGAAAAGTTCCAGACTTGGTTTCCTTGGCTACCAACTTGGTTTTCTACTATTTTAAGCATGAACAGATCAGACCCGACAATGTTCTGGGACTGATGCATATGTGAATGGGGGTCACTGCTGAGTGTTCTGGCATTTTGTACTCGGCAATTTATTGGGAACCATGTGCAAATGGGGCTTTACTTTATTGTAACTACTAGAGTGGAGTTGTACCCCACTTTCAGTTAATTAACCCAAAATCCAAAGGCAGACACAGACACAGATTAGATCGGGGTATTTAGGTAGGCGCCACTAAAGTCACTGTAGCTTAAATCCCTAGAAACACTGGCATCTTTGCTTTGGAACTGGGCCTAAGCTGCCTGTAAACCTGCTTATACAACAAGTAACCCTAAAACACCTTAAACACTCACAAACAAACATGAGGCAACATTATACAATGAATAATCTGCCTGGAGGTTTTAACTCTACAATTTTCATATCAAAAGCTTTCACGAAACTATCTCCCTGTGTATTCATGCGTCTAAGAAGTAATATCATGCATTGACCATTTGAACTGCCAGAACAACTTACTACTGCCAGGAGGTATTCAAAATGGAAAGATACAGTGCATCAGATACAGAGGTGGGGAGTACTCAGTTACATTTACTTGAGTAACTTTTTAAGGAAATTGTACTTTTCTAGCAGCATATTTTTACTCCTACTTGAGTAATATTTTTATTGAAGTAACCGTGCTCTTACTTGAGTAAAAGTTTTGGTTTGGTAAGTCTACAAGTGACAAAAACTTTGTTAATAATATGAAATGATTTGAACATTTGTGTTTCTTGCACCGCTCCTTCAGATATGATTTAGTTTTTCTCATTTTTGTGTCCATCCTTTGATAATTACAACATTTTGTGCATTATTTAATGTTTTGTCCTTCCAATTACATTAACTTCAAATTATAAATCAAATGTTATGTCCCGTTTTTAAGTTACTCTTACTTGAGTAATTTCGTAGGTTGTTTTCACACATGTTAGTGCGCTCTGTGAAGTGACCCCAGTGTTCTCATTCGCCCCGATCCAGAGTGTGGGTGGAGCCGCTCCGAGACATCCTTTTTCAAGCGCTCTTGGACCAGCCATTTACTGCGGTCCAGAGTGCGACTGTTGGGTTCACACCGGCCTGCTCTCTGCTCTCGAAGTGAATGCTCTTCAACCTAACTCGCGGCAATGTGAAAACGACCTTAGACTAGTACTTTATACTTCTACTTGAGTAATATTATTTTGAAGTAACGATACTCTTACTTGAGTACATTTTTTGGCTACTCTACCCACCTTTGATCAGATAACAAGAAAATATTAAAGTAGTCAGTTGACAGGCCTTTTTGAAAGGTGAAATGTGTATGTCTATAATAATCCACTCTCTCCCTTTGGTGAGTTTTCAAACGCTGTCAAACATGCAGAGATGATGAGCTCAGTGAGGTTTAGTTTCCATGTTTGGTGACTGAGCACAGAGCAGTCAAAAGCTGTGTCAGTATCAGTTATCACAGCCTTCAGCAGTGTCTGGAAACTAGACTTCTCTCACATACCACTGTTTACACCTTGTTCACAATTATCTGTACGTACAAGTAGGGCTGTAGGCCGAGTCATCTGTCTATGGTGTCTTAGTCAACAAAAATTTGGATTAGTTAACAAATCATTTAATTTAGATATAGATATAAGGATTTATATGGGACAACAGCAGAAAGGAGAAGTTAGTGAGTGAGTGGGTTAGCTGAAGATTTGGTATTTTTTTAGTATTTATATGTAAAAAGGCAGATTAAACTCTGTCTTTATTTACATATATTGTTTCCTAATACTTTTTTCTGCATAAATAGTTGTTTTTTTCATGAACTCCCGTACAAGTGTTGTCTTGTGAGCGCAATTTGGGTCAGATGCCTAGAGATATGTAATAGTTTTAAGAGCTTTAGCCGCTCCCCCTTTTTAGTCGACTAATCGATCGGCAGCACGTCTTTAGTCAACCAAGAATTTCTTTAGTCGATTACAGCTATACATACAAGTATATAAGATGTATTTTTATATTTTTTTGCAATTTAGTTACAAATAAAAATTGCACTTCCCTGAAAGTAAGACTTCTATCTCCACTCAGATTTGCAGTATCATAAAAGCATCCAGAAGATGGTGCTATTGTTACATATGTTCATTCCATCGATAACAAATGTCACTGTAACAGATAACATTTAGTCGAGACATTCGTTATTTTTATTTTTATTTTTTTTGTTAAATAAAAATGGCACATTTATTTCTATTGCAAAAATTGTACCAAAGGATGCATTGGCACATTTTTTATTTTAAAAACATTACAAACAAAGTATTATAATTAAATGAATCATATATCTTAAATATAACATTTGTCCATTTTCGTGCTGTTTATTCACACGTCGTAACATGAAAGCATGAGACGGTCTGAAATGACCATGGCTGTCTCTTGACCTTCACCATACAAGAAATGCACCTTTGTGCCACATGCAGTATTTACACAAACATTGTAACAAGTCCTCTCACTTCTGCAAAGTCTCCATGTTTAGTCTTATGAGAACATGCAGAAGAGTGGATCAGTCTAACTGCCACTTGTCTGCTGCCCCTGCCCCAGCCCCAGAGCGGAGATCAGGTCCTGCATAGGCTGTGTGTCCTCGGGCTCCAACAAGCCGTGCTGCAGGCTGAACACACTCAGGTGGGTGAAGAGCGTGTTGAGGTGAGGCTGCAGGCCCAGGACCAGAGTCTCCCTGTAGTGGCTCCAGTAAATGTGTGCCAGTGTCCGGAACAGTAGCAGGAAAACCTTCTGCACCAGGAAGATGAAGCCGTTTGGGAACGCCGAGCCTGGACAAAGTCAGGGGGTCGAATGGTGAGAAGGTAAGACTGATAAGGAAAATTAATGATTGGCTGGGGTTTAGGTCGTGAGGATTCAGATCAGAGAGAGTCATTTTAGGTTTAAACCAACTGGATTTCAGCATTGGAATTGGCAACCCAAATGAGAGACTCATGCGAGGCTCATTCTGCTTTCTGATTGGATAATTGCCTTGAGAACCAAAATATTACATAATTAAATAGGTCATCGTGTCCAGTGTTTTTGTAGTTAAAGAGGGGGGTATTTAGATCACCATGTTATTTTTTTATTTATTTGAAAATGCTAAATTCACTGAAAACAACGTATTGACATGTTTTATAAATTTCACTTTTGCCTTTGACTTTCTGAGTCTCCCCTCCCTTTGCTCCCTGTGTTAAGTCACTTCCCCTTCAGAGCACTATCACAACAAAATCGGTGCGCATCCTGCTAATGAAACTAATGCACATTGCATCAGGTTTGTCAAGTTGTTGTGTATAGTTTTGTCTCATGTTTTTGTATATTTATGGAGAATTGTCATGTGGGAGCATGGATGATGTTGGCTTGTGGGCTGAGCATTGCACAGAATCTTACAGCTAACCATAAGGAGGGTAGATATAGAGGAGTATAGAGGAGAGATTGTTAAAATACTCAAACATACATGGATGACATCTAAAACCTCTTCAGGCATGTTTTTGAGGAGGGAACAACATTATAACATGGTAGAAAGCTAAAAAAATTGTTTTTGCATAATAAACTCTGTTTAAGGGTAAAGCAGCATTACAATTATTATCAATAAAAGATATATTTGATTTGAACATGTTACCTCATATCTGGGGACACAGATATGTCAAGTTTATGCAATTTTAAATCAAAATCTTACTTACAATTCCTTTAAACCTTAACTTTATCAACAAATGAATACTTTCCAAACATGTGCTTTTACTGCTGGATTGGGTGTAGAGTTATTGTAGACTGTAGCCACATTGGCTATTTGTATTTGAAATGTTTTAATCCTAATTTAATCCTAATCCTAATTTAATCTAATTTTGTACAGCCCTATCAGCCACATTTCTATGACAGGAGTGTAGTAGTGTGTCCGGGGTAAGTGAGGTGGTTGTAGCCTGGGACAAGAGCAGCACAAACTAAAGTGGAGATCTAAGCTGATTTGACCACTGTCATCCCATGGAATCAACAAGATTACAGCTAATGAATAGATTACAAGATAAAGTAAGCACTGGCACTACTGACATTTGCATAAGAGACCTACATCTTGCAGTTATGGTGTACAGTCTTTCCTTTTTTTTCCTTTTTATTTTTTCCCTTAAATCAAGGAAAAGTTAAATACATATTATTAACTTGTACACATTCTTTAATTTGAATTTCATTACAACTTTTAGTCCTGTTGTAGTACATCCTGTCTCCCCTTTGCTCACTCCAGCCATGGGAGCGTGGCTGTTTGCAGTGAAGCATCTGGATGGTTTGTTGTGGCAACTGCTAGACATACCTGACACACCTTTTATAATTAGTTTAGTGTTGATGTAGCTTCAGCTATAAATTGTGCTAAATGTAACGTGCAATTAACTTATTTTATTTACTGTTGTGGAAGCTGGCATTGATTGCTCTGTGTACCTGCTTTTGTGGGGAAGACCTCCTCGTCCGTCAGCAGGTCTTGGATGTAAGACATGGCGTAGTCAATGTACAGAGGAGCCGAGCATTTCAGCTTCCTGCCCTGTTCATCGGTCCATGTGTACACCCTGTGAGGCAAACGCAAAACAAAACGCTGCTTACTCACAACATTAAGATTGTAGTAATGTCAGAATACACTGGAGCGGATGCTAACACCAGTAGTTTACATCTTAAAATCTCCTTTTATGCTGTTTGGTGGAACAATCTCAAGACCTATATGTGACCTATATCGTCCAAGGGTACATGTTACTCGATGAGATATTTTATTTATATGCATATATGTACATACTTTGCATAAGAAATATACTAACCCTGATTCTTTATATTAGTGACAAGATCTATAATCCAGCCTAACAATGACTAACAATACCACAAAATTGAGATATTAACAATAGTCATTTTAGTTGAATCCCATCTCAGTTAAATGTAGGGTATTCACATTTTCAAAAACATAACTTCCTCAGATATTAAGATATTAATTAAATATAACTTGTTGATTTGTTCGTACAAAATGATGGCCAAGTTGTTGATACTGTCATCTTGTGTTTAGTTCACAGAAGACAAGTATCCAGTCAGAAAGTTGGATGAAGTGCATCCTTGGGTTTCCATTAAAACCAACTCTGATCTGAATATTACTACCTAAACCTTTCTCCACCAAGTGTGCAGGTTACTGAGCCTACCTTTAAACCAAATGAGCATAGGATGTTGTCAGAGGTGTAATAGGTCAATAATGCAATAATGCCTAACTACATGCCATATACATGTTTATCTGACACAATCTATTAAAAGTTCCTGAAGGTTTTTAAAATAAAGCAGTAGACTTACGTGTTTCCCGGACCACAGGCGGTGGGGCAGGTGCTGGGTGTGCAGAACTCCGACAGTGCGCTCGAGAACAGGTTTATGTGCTTGAAAAATGCCACAGCTGAGGACAACAACAACATAACCACAACATAACCACAACATTACCACAACATAGACAACTGTATCTCTTTTTCTGTATACTCCACAGCTTTGACAAAGGCCGCCCGAATGCCTTTACTCACTGTTGCTGGCGAGCCACTCTGATTTGTCGACTCCGGGGGGAAGTGCGGTGAGGGCGTACATGTCTGTGGTGGTGATCCTCTGGCACACGTACTGCGGCTGGAGATACGGCCGCTCGTCCAGGTTATTGTTGTTAATGCCCCTTGAGGAGACACAGCACGGTTAAGTTAATTGGGTAAGAAAATATAGTAAAAGATCTAGAATAGAGCTGAGTTGGACTATGGAGAGGTCAGCAGATTCACTAGCCCTCCTGCACCAGTGGATAAGACCCTCTCCTATGCACAGACAGTACAGATACAAATGCTGTAGTGGACTTTATAACCAGATAAAGCAGAAGTTAATGGGATGAGCACAATCAATGCAGACACACTGTAATTACTGCTAATGAAGTGCTGGGCTGCAGTGGTTAAGGCCCCACGGCTGAGAAAAATGACTGGGCAAGATACTGACTATATCTCCTTGGTGTAATTATACATGTGCTACTCTTTAAATGTGCGCTGCCTAACTTTTCTGCTGTTTATTTTTGTTTCTAAATATTACCTTGAAAAAAAAGCATTCTTACTGTAAGTGGGGTTGCCTCTCCACAGGGCAGCTGTGGCTACAATAGTAGCTTACCATCACATTGTGGAGTGCAAGAATAATACATGAAATTGTAAAACTTTGAGTGTCCAAAAAAGCACTGTATAAATCAAATCATTATTCTAATCATTTATAGTATTCTGACCCATCTCCGGCTCAGTTTTAAACTATGGATTCTAGAATGTTGTGACGTGAACTCAACCTATTGACGTCCTGTGCGACTGTAGTTTGTGTTGTAAAGTTGTCATAACAATTGTGCGATGCAGGCGGATATTGCAAATGCGCCCTTGTGACCTAAACGAGGACGCAGTATTTGACTCCATGCAAAGTGAAGGACTACACTATTTGTTTGGTGTAGCCTACTGTAATGACCTAACCTGGCTGTAGATAAGTGACTGAGGGCCAATGGAGGCTGGCAGCTGTTTCTCAGACTGCCTTTTCTCATAGTGACCTTGTTGCTGTGATAAGGGAACACTGTGCTCTGTGTAGGGGCCCTCGCACTGTTAGGGCTGGTCAGAGAGAGAGGAGCAGGGGCCAAACAGCACAGCTTTGTCCACGCTAAAGGTCAGAGGATGGAGGAGGAAGTGCGCCTTCAGGCAGGAATGTAAACACAGACACAGGAACACATGCTTTACTCTACGTGTTTGTAGTAACAGTTTTAAGAGGGAATTGTTGGTAACTAAAAATGTATTAGCAGCTGTTCATTAAAGGTCCTATATTACCCAAAATGGATTCTCGTGAGCTTATAGCCATCTTATAATGTTATCTCATTAAAAACATACCCGGACTTCTGCTTTGTCTTATTCACACATGGTTAAGTAATCCTTTATTATTGCCTACTGTCTATATCTCCAATGCTCAAAATACTCTGTTCCACCTTGTGATGTCATGAAGCGGTAGTTTTCAAGTTAACAGTTACCTTTTACCTTTAGTTAAGTAGAGATTCCCTATTTCAGGGCTGAAATCATACTAATGATTCTAGTGAAGGTGTATGGAGTTTAAAAACACAGTGGAGCACTTCCTGTATTACCACATGACATCACAAGGTGGAACAGAATGTTTCAGTTTGAAAGAAGAACTCAGCCTGAATATGCAGGGTTTGTGTGTTAAATGTGTGGATGAAACAAAACAACTCCAGGTCTGTTTTTGATGAGGAAGTAAAACTATAACTAGCGTAAAATAGCGTAATATGGGAATAATGGTAATTTGTTGTAATACTAATTTGAATGTGATTGAAATTGAGCCATACAAAAATGCATGTAAATTGAATATTAGTACTAGTAATGGTTTTGCAATATGAGTAGTAGCAGCTTCTATTTTTAATAGTGGCAGGTTAAAAGTACAGTATCTAACTTTCTGGAGATGGCACCTGGCACGCCACCTGCATGATCCCACGGAAACAGACAGTTAAAACCATACTTTGGAACATTCTCCATGGAGATAGATATGTTTTATGCCATTCTGTGGAAGATTATAGCCAAAGGAACAACACTTACTGCTATAAACACAAACAAAACAAACAAACATGCTTTTTTTTGGCTAATAAGTTACATACTGTGGCTTTAAGTAGTACCAATAAGTAATAAGTACAGTAAGCATTTCCAGGTGGGTAGCCAGACTTAAAGCTAGAAAACACCCCTTTAATAACAGTCAATACTTAATCACACTTTTTAGCCCTTATTACAGTATCATTAATATTAATAGTTGTAGTAGTTTGCTTGACATCAGTAGTAGTGGTAGTATTGGTAGTATGTAGTAGATAGTAGTAGTAGGTGGTAGAGGTAGTAGATGGTAGTAGATAGTATTTATTACTAGATAGTATTTAGATAGTAGATAATAGGCAGTAGAGAATAGTAGTACATGGTAGGCAGTAGATAGTAGGAGGTAGTAAATAGCAGTAGTAGGTGGTAGTAGTAGATAGTATTTTATTTATTTATTTATTTGAAAAAGAGACAGTGCATGTTAATGAACACATGTATTATATGTAAATATGTCAGATTATAGTTTCTGTTGTCCTTGGACCAGCTGATGGTATCATTAAAATCACATTTAACACAAAACACAAAACAAACAACAATATCACAAATATTGAGATGGGAACGTCACATTAGGATCACACAAAAACAAACAAAATAGAAGCAGGGCAGGGGCAGACAGGACCAATTGATAACCATAGTTTGTAATAGTAGAAGTAGTAGGTAGTAGATAGTAGTAGTAGGCAGTAGTAGTCATAGTAGTTGTAGTAGTAGTTGTTGTTTCTAGTAATGGTAGGTTTTATTGGCAACAAGCAAAGTTGATAGTGTTCAACATAATTAGAGAAATATTTGTATTGCATTCCATACCTTCATTCTATTCACTGGCAGTACTTTCACTTCAGTGTAGTTACCCTGTTTATTTTACAGTGTAGAACTACCTCTTATCCTTCTGTTTAATATCGGGGAAGTACTTTTGTTAACATCCTGCTCTGCCTTCCCTCACCTTAGCACACAGACACGGAAAGGAG
>KN483236.1:26400-44397 GCA_000787095.1 Periophthalmodon schlosseri | reverse complement strand
GGGAGGGCTTCTTGTAAAAGTAGCATTTTTGTGTAAACAAAGCTGTCTCTCTCTGTCTCTTTCTCTCTGTCCAGCCCATACCATGTGTTTACCTTACACTCCACCATCAGGGCCGGCCCGACAGAAGCTCCACAAAGACAATTCATCCCAGAGCAAACATTTGGATAGCAACTGGACCCGCATATAAGTACATACACACACGCAGCGTCCTCCCTAACTGTTTTTCATCACTCCCTTGCCTGCTACTACCTTCTCTGATGCCATCGCTCAAATATGTAGCAAGCACACAGTCTTATCTCAACGCATTCCTGTCTTAAACCATTAGCTGTAGAGTTTTAGCAAGTAACTTCACTTCAAGTTTGGTCTCCTTTGGATAATTTGTGCAGTGACGTAGGTGTATAGTAGTGACTAGAGGTACTCACAGTGTTTTGATGTCAGACGGTTGGAGAGTGGTGTCGTCCGCTTCCGAGGGGTAGCTATGGCAACCCCCCATGGCACAAGGCTAACAGCGCTCCTCACAGTTCCACTTTTCCATATCTCCAGGAGCAGTTTTTTTTTACCTCACGCTAGCAACATAAGGCGACCGACAACAGGCTGAATCTAACATGGCTGAGCTTCGTGAGATCACCTAACCATTCAAAACAGTTAGAAAAGAAAGAGAAATGGTAAAAGGGAAAAGTGGTTGAAGTTATTGCAGCTGTGCGCTTCACTCTCGGGCTCCAATGTCAGGCAAAGAGTGGGGAAGTCTTTGTTTAACAGCAGTTCCACACCCCACAGGCTCCTCCCCCTCAGGGCTGCGAGCGGACAGGCAGGTTCCTCCACCCCAGTGACTCCACCCACATCCCATTCCAACCACAACTCGCAGTCGACGCATCCCGGGATAGTGCCCTGGAATTGTGATCAAAGTTGTATAAAAAGGGTGTAGTTTTTTTTTTAAGAAGTTGTACTTTTCAGAGTACTTTTCTCGCTGCATACTTCTACTCCTACTTGAGTAATATTTTTATTGAAGTAACTGTACTTTGAGTACTTGAGTACTTACTTGAGTAAGCTGGTTACTCTTCCCACTGTGAGTAAGTCTAAGTGACAAAAGCTTCATGTTGACAATATGAAATGATTTGAACATTTGGTTTTTGCACCTCTCCTTCAGATATGTTTTTTTTTTCTCATTTTTGTGTCTCCTTTAAAAATGTGCCTTATTTAATGTTTTGTCCTTCAAATTACTTTCATTTCAAATTATATCTCAGATGTAATGTTCAGACAGTTACTCTTTAAGTTACTCTTACTTTTCCCAAATACTTTTTTACTCTTTCTTGAGTAATTTCTTGTACTTTGTATATTATAATATATAATATTATTTTTAAGTAACATTACTCTTACTTGAGGACCAATTTTGGCTACTCTACCTCTACCCCTGTTTAGATTAAAATGAGGGGAACGTAACAAGGCATATTCAAAATGTAGATGTTTTGACCTGGCATATGGCTAAGATCTCTGGTCCAGTTTCTATGGATAACCCCAGAAATTACAAAGATTATCTTGTCTCAGCACAAATGGCTTATGTTTTTTCAACATAGGGGCAAAAAGCCGTGGTATTATTCACTCACGCAGGTGTGCTTGTAGTCACTGGAAACAAACTCAATATTACTTATTTCTGAGTTTGTTGAGCTAAACATTAACAGAAATAGTCTTTTTGTTTTGATATTTATAGTATTAATTGTAATAGCATATTAAAAGTGTATTGGCCTCTGCCCTCCCTTTGTGATTTTGACATAATTAAATTCTTGAATGTGAGCCCGATCAGTTCTACTGTATAATAGCAATGGGCCTGACAAGAGCAATACAAGTGTAAGCTATTATTATCATGCATACATACTTGTATATATAATGTATATAGTACTTACATACTAACAAAAATCAGGTAAGTAACTTAACTATATTTGTTTTGGATAAAGTAATACACTTAGTAGGTAGAAGGTGATAAAAAACAGAAATGAATAAATGATATGAGCAATGCCTGACTGTTGTTTTGTGGATTTAATCCACACAAACAGATTAGATTATTAATCATTCCCCTACAATATAGGCCTCCTACTGTTTTGTTGTACAGTAAGTGGTAGATTTTAATGTTGTACATTGAATTAGTCAGTCAAGGAGTAGTTTACTATTACTAAAACGTGTAGAAGTAAAATTATTATGTTTAAGATTTGGCAACCAGCTTTTATTACAAACAAGTAGTATTGTAGTAGTGTTGTTGTGTCCTTGAGCAAGACACCTCACCCACATTGCTTCCAGTGTCTATGTACACTGGTATTTGAATGAAAGTGGATGGAAATTAGCTCATGGTTACAATCCAATGTGTTTACAGCATGTATCTCATGTATGTTTATGAACATGCATTGTCCCAAACAAAAAAACTACGGTAATAGTAATTACTGATAAGGTCAATTCAACCAGTCACCACAGGGCTTACGTGATAAATTACATTAAGTTATAAATTACAGTCACTATTTTTCAACCTATATTTGCCAGTGTATTTAAAAAGTCTCAGAGTAAAACAGAAATAATTGTTTGACTTGTGGACTACTAAAATAATCATTGGGTTGCTTTGCTTATATATATACGATTGCTCTTGTTGGCTCCTCTAGTCTTCAAATTAGAATATGTGTCCTGAGTGTTTTATAGTCATCCTTTTAAAAAAAAATCCCCCCTCGTCACTACTGCTGTGTATCTTCTAACACACATGTACCACACAAAGCCATTCCTTTGCATATAGCTGTGGGCAGGTGACATTTTTAGAAGAGATGACAATAGTAGGATACAAGCCCCGCCCCTTCTGAGCGTCCACTGTTACATGGGTTTGTAAAGAGATGTCAGTCACACAGCACCAGACTCCACCAGGCTGCTCCATGTTTGACCAGAGGCAACAGCACAAGGGTGGAGTACTCACTATACACTGCACAAACCCAGTATCTACATGACTTGGCTTTATTTTTCTGTAGATTTATTTAGTTTCCAGCTTATCTGTCCATGAAAGTATTTTTTAAATTATTTTATACACATTACAAAACCGTGTTTTAATGAACCGTTAACCATATTATAATAGTATTCCCTCATCACTAATTAGCTAGTCAAAGTTGTATTTTAACTCATTCATGAGTAATCCTGTATTGTCCTGCATCCAAGGCTCCACCCTCTGCTCTGTGATCTCTTGTGATTCTTCAAAAAAACTGTCAAACATCTAGGGTGAAAAAAATAACGTTTTTCAAAAATAAAAGCACATGAATGAAAATCTGCTGTTTGCTACGGTGAAATGCCACTTGCTTATCAGATCTGCAATTTTGAACCAAAAATGACTGGACCGGTTTCTATTATAAAGCAGTTTACAATGTAGTTTACAATGAACAAAATGTAAAATAAGGAGAAGCATAATCTAATCCTCCTACACTGGAATCAAGTCTGTTTTGTCATATGAATTTACAAATTGGACACAGACATATTGTTGGTTTAACATATTGTATTTATTACTATATTGGAATCTACAAGCTAAACAGACAACAGGTAACAGACACATCACTCAAATGAAATGAAAATACGCCAGCATCAGTTCACCAATCCAAAAGGCATGTACAGCACAGAGACCCCCACAACAGCTTCATGTAATGTAGGCATTTAACTACAGATGTTAGGGGGGAGTGTGCGGACCATACAGCTATGTGCAAACCTAACGGCACTTAAAGATGAAAACACCATCCCCCAGTGAAGCCCCCACACACTGTACGTGATTAGATGCCGATGTATTTGTCACATTATGGGGACATGAATCTGTACACACTGGGGACCTGCCTCCTTTATGGGGACAAAAATCAGTAAATACTTTGTTATACTTTATCATGATTTTAAGGTTAAAGTGTAACTAAGCACTAAATCAACTTTTTTGCTACTAAACTGTGTATATGGTGTTTTAAAAGCATTGTCTTCTGGGTTTTTTTTTGGCAATTTTAGTGCAGCTTTATGTTCAAAAACTATGTGACATCACACAGAACTGCCCTGATTACACCGGGTGTTTCTGATTACAAACACCTGGCTGCAGGGGCGTAGTTTGAAGTGTGGATACAAGACCACTCTCAGTGTTAGCAGCTCTATTTGCAATGTAGTTGTGGGCGGATTTTAGGTGTTTTGTCCCACTTTAAGGTTAGGTAATAGTGACTATGGTTAAGGTTAAGATCAGTCTCTAGGAAATGAACTTAAGTCAATGTAATGTCCTCAAAAGGCATGGATATGTATGTGTGTGTGTGCTGAAGTTGGAGGATAACCCTGGTAGAAAATGGTTTCCTGTATAGACCCTGACTTGTAAACCAATGTCTTGCTCTGTGCACAAAGGCATGGGGCCACATGGGACTAATATACAGTATGTATAAAACCATACATAAATATATCAAGGGAGTGCGGGAGTCTAAATGTGTATAAAATAGAGATAAATAGTTTAATAATTTACAGTAGGACATTCATGGTATGCTAGTAGTAAATCTCATGGCTCTTGTTTTCTCTTGTTTCATGAGTCATAACATAATGGAAAGTTTGAGGGTTCAGTCCCCATTTCTCGTCCCTCACTTCCGTTCCAAGGTGCTGAACCCTGCTTTGCTTCTAGGCTTAGGGTAGTAAAGTGTGGGTAAGAGAAAAGAGATGTATTAAAGGTGCACCATGTAACTTTTTTGAAGGGCCATGCCACTTATTCATCTCCATGGAGATGTCAGAGTGATGCCTGGAATGTTTCACAGTATGGCATTAAACATATCCATCCCAAAAATGGCAAGCAAAGTTATAGGTAAGATCTGTGGAGAGGCAACCTGAAAGAAAGCATGTTTTTCAAGGCATTTTCTGTCCCATTTGAATACATGCGAGGTAAATACCTCAAAGCAGTACTTTGCAACATTCCAGACGAACCAATAACAGCTCCATGGAGACAGGTGGCACACCCCCTACCAGAAAAGTTACATAGTGCTCTTTTAATATTTACTTCTGCTCATGCCAATCATATAGAAGTCACATATTTACCCAGATCAAGTATAAATAACGAAACTGACCGGCTTTCTAAAAATGAAATGGTGTGAATTTCCATAATTTCATACAATCATATCTCATACTGCCCCATGCCTTAGACAGATCCAACATTACAAAGTGCTTGAAATCAAAAATAGCTGCACAGATGGATTTCAAAGCTTTCTCCCTTCTCTCCCTGACATGTGCTGTGCTCCCACTCCTCACAATCCTCCACATCAGACTGCAGTACACTGCGCTGCTATTAAACAAAGACAGCTGGAGAGGAGAGGACAACTGGAGCAGCCCTACTCTGACTGTATCAACCAATGTGTGCGGTGATATCACATATGAACCAATGTGTGCGGGGCTGTCTCAAGTCACACTTTGGCAAAAAGCACTGAAGACTAAACTATCTACATGGTTTTACTTGTTCCAGTCAGAGAACAAGGGTGGCACATGGCACTGTTACTTACACACAACCGAAAGTGCTGCTTGAAAAGTGCGTTTAAAATAAATACAACAATCTACACATGTCAAAAGGCAAAATATGTACAAGATATAGACCACTCCTGCCCTGAGAAAGATGAGTGGAAAGCACAGGGCTGCACAATAGATAGCAAAGATAGCGCTATAAAGACAAATTGTCATAACATGAATCCATCTAATACAGAATTACAGTTTTATTCAATATGTTTAGTGACTTAAAGGTACACTGTAACGTTTTTTGGTCACCTGCTTGTCTCCATGGAAGTGTTGTCACAATACTAATCAATCATTTCAAACTTGATTTAGATACTAAGGAATAGACTCAATACTAAATACTGATTCCAATACCACGATCAAAATAAAAAAACACTATTTAGACAATAGAATGTGATTCTCAACATTAAATCATAGTACCGGTACTTTTTAAAAATATTACCATGTGGTCTCATATCTGTGTAATCTGGGTAGGTTCCATAGTGGTCCATGGGCATGTACTAGTCTGTTCTGATACAGCTCAAGATCATTCTAAAGCTATTTAGGAAAGGTTCGTTTCTGTCCTCTGAATGTGACTTTTTTTTTAGTATCTAGCTTCGATACTAGTTTTAGTATTGATTACTATTTGATTTTTGATTTTTTGACAACCCTAATCTCCACAGAGAGTAAAGTATTTTAGTGTTAGCAATAACATCTTAATGGAGACAAACAGGTGGTGGGCTCTTCACCAGAAAAGTCACACGGTGAACTTTTAAAACGTAAAAAGACATATTTTAGAAAAGTATATTTCAATAGAGTTGTTATCGCAAATATTGCAATTTAGTATCACATTGTGCAGCCCTAGTAAAGCAACACTGGCACACACGCCAAGATAATTCTGGATTAGTACAACTTCCTCTTCCACAAATCTGTTGTATAGAATCATAAAGTCAAATATATGGCGTCATAAATGGGCTGCTGGGTTGTAATGTAGTTTAATGTGCAAATGTTCTCGGATTTAGCAGCTCCCATAATGAACTAAAAGAAAACATTTGCTATGGAACACTTTGTCAGCAGCTTTACCGTCCAAATTACTCTTATCTTAAGCTGAACCCAATGTTGCTGATGGTGTATTTCTGCTAACAGTGGTAAACAAAGTGCAGAGCAGTTGTAACTAGAAGACGAATGGTTGCCAGTTACATTAGTCTAAAGTTGCCCTAAACCCAGTGGTGTTACTTAAGTAAAAGTACACACAGGCACAAGTATCACATAAAAAAATCTATGCACTTAACGGAATTGTTTTAGATTCCATAAATATGACCTGTGTCCTCATATATGAGGTAAACATGTTCAGATCAAATATAGTTTTTACTGAGAACAAATGTAATGCTGATTTATTAAGTTAGTTATAAAAACACTGGACTTATCCAATCAGAAAGCAGAATGAGCCTCACACCATGTCTCATCTTTGTTGCCTGTTGAAATCCAGTTGGTTTAAACCTAAAAGGACTCTCTGATCTGAAGTGTCACTACCTAAACTCCATTACCAGCAGCTAATCATGAATCAGTGCTAGTGCAGCCTCTGCAGCTCAGTGAGTGAATTCTGGAGGTTCTGACCTTTCACATGAGGCATGGCCTATCCATATGTGTCATAAAACCATTTGTTTTAATGTAAGAGTACATACAGTTCCTTTAAGTGTAAGTATTGATATACCAGCTGAAAGTTTACCCTAAAAATGTACTTTTTTCACAAAGATTTTGTGACCTATTAAAAATGGCAAATGTAGTGATTTTGATAATGTGTGTGCAGATTTTTGATCAACAAAAGTTACTGACTTGATGACTTAATTTATCAATTTATGTTTATATATATTTTTGTTGGCTCAAAACCTTTAGGCATCATGGTCATGGTGAACATGCTAAAAATAACCCCTTGGCCATTTCAGAAGGTCTCAAACCTTAAAGAAAAGAACATTTCAGTCCAATTAAAAGATGTAAAAAGTACACATGTAGTGAAGTAAAAGTATCTACTGTAAATTTTACTTTTAATTACAGTACTTTCACTTTTGTTCTTTGTTACTCCTACCTCCGCCTAAACCTGAACTTGGCTGTGGACACTAGAGAAGACAGTGCAGCTCAGAGCCAAACAAAGTGGCAGACGTGGTGGAAGAATGGAGCATATATGAACTGATGCTGACACGTCTCATTATTGCCTCTGTGATTCAACAGTATGACACACAAAACTCACTGCCCCCATGCGGCGTTATTTCAAAAATAGATATACTGTGGTTTATATAGTTTACATTTATAGTACGTTTACATGTTACCAAGAAGAGCCACGGCCTAATACAGGATCAAAGGTCACAATAGTACAGGGGACATCACTTTGGGGAATGGGTGGAGTGTAATAGTGCTGAGCTGTGTGCATGTGTCCACAGGTGTGCTTCCTCTGCGTGGACCTGAGGGGGTGCTCTTTTCCAAACAGCACAAGAACGGGTGAATACAGCAGTACACTCCAGAGGACTACTGCCGTGTTAGAAATGTTTATAGTAGAGAGGCAATGACACCACTACCACCACTGTCAAAAGTTCAGACGTTGTAAAGAATCTAAATTAAACCCTAATATTGTAGTGGTGTTCATAAGGATCAGGATAAAGTCTGTGGTCCCTTGAGGGTAAATCTGTCTGGGAACATAGTGCAAAATGTGTCAAGTAGTAGTGGCATTACATGGTAGCTGAACAACTATAGTTCTATTCTATTCATAGTGACTGTTAAAATACACCTTTTCTTTGCTTGTTTAAAACATTTTGTACATTGGCTAATTTACATGGTTCAAATTTGGCTAATATTTCCAGTGTTGTAGCGGTTACTGGCCTTGAATAGAGTTTTGTAAAACCTCAAATAAAAAAGGTTTAAGTTGAAAAGTTACAATTTAAATGCAGAATACTTCTACATCCAATCCAGTTGAGAAGGAATCCTGCAAATCAAATAGTATGGCCATGTGCAGTTTTGGGATGGTAAAACATGTAGCTTGTGAGCAGAGCAGAGCTAAAGGGTGACCTCCTGGTGGCGATGTTCCTGTCTCTGAAGGGAGGTGGTCTGAGTTGGATGGAGTGATGTGTGAGCCCCTCACAGCATCAGGCCGGGCCGTTGGCTGAAGGCTGCATTTGCCTGTAAAGTCACATCACAGTGGGTTTGTTTTGAGCTCAAGAGTCAAGGGAGAAAAGACCTCATATTTAGTCTACAGTCGCACTAGGGCTGTGCAATAATCTAATTTTAATTGAATCTAGAGCCAATTGTTTTAAAATATCAATGTTTAGCTTGGGGCTTATAAATTGAGAGGTCTCTATTAAGTGTCCAAGCAAACAGACAGTAAACCAGTCTTCTGTCATTAAAAGCATGGGGTTTGGAGCAAACTTCAGACTTAAGAGGACTGACTAAAAGGTTGGTTGAAAAGTCTGTCTCAATGTTCACAGATAATAATTGAATTTAATTGTATTTAGTATTAAAATGGAATAAAACAGTGATTTATCGATACAAGGGAAAACTAGTTGTTTTTTTCCATATGCCTCAGCCCTAAGTCACACTCACACACACACACACACACATACAGTACTCACAGAGTGACATCTGACTGCTGTGTTGAACTGGCCACAGTCGTGCCCCCTTCTCCTGGGTTGCATTTCACTTCTGGCATTTTCTCTGGCTCACTGCAAAAAACAAAATAAAAAACTTAAAACATTGTGCCAAAGGTCTTGGTATTTCTTAGTTATGTCTAGATTGCATTGTTTTATGATATTTGTGTATTCTGTGTTTTGAATATCTCAGGAAATTAGCTCCAAGAGCTATAATCTGGTACAAAGCATCTCTTCAATGTTTCTTTGATTAATGCTCCTGTACATGGTCCCTGTAAAATAAAATAAATTCATTAAACTACTCTGTCAGTGTGCTAAATCTAATGTCCACTCATTATGTCCCTTAATTTCTGAGTAATTTGTATTAGCTGAGATGCACTTGACATGACAAAGACTTTTCAAATGAACAGTACAGAGGCTCCCCATTCCCCTGCCAGGAGCCACATTGGACCCTGCAGTGTGGGCACCGACCTGGAGAACAGCGCCCTCTGGTGGAGGCTCTCTTTAGCGGCTGCTTTGGCCTCATCTTCATCGGTGTCAGAGCTGCTGGAGGAGGAGCTGTCAGAGGCCACCAGAGGAGCTTT
This sequence comes from Periophthalmodon schlosseri, assembly GCA_000787095.1. NCBI lineage: Eukaryota > Metazoa > Chordata > Actinopteri > Gobiiformes > Gobiidae > Periophthalmodon > Periophthalmodon schlosseri. Next base: position 34,679 of record KN483236.1, on the reverse strand, counting down.
CCTGGGCACGCACACGCCCCAGCCACACGCTGCAACACACACGTGGGAGTACACAGTGACTGTCATGTCCAGATTTGTCAGTTTTTCTAGAGTGCGATGATGAGGGAGGTTACAATATCAACCGTTTGTGTTATGATTATTGTGAAAAGTATCTCAAATTAGCTTATTTTTGGTTATCCCATCTTCACAATATCTTTTTGTTGCTTTTCTTCACATAATAGCTCCTGAAATAATGATTTTATAGGTTTAGCATTGATTAGTATTTTAATATTAATTTACTGACAACCCTAGTTTTGCTTATATGTACAGTAATATACATGTACTAAGTCAGAAGAACATACAGTTTTGTTTTGAAATGGTGCTGCCTGATCCACTGTTGATGGAGTCGACTGGAGAGCTGCACCTGGGGCCTGTTTCAGAGCTGTGCACAGAGAGGACAGTTAAAGACAGATTTAAAAGAGGACATATTGTCTATTTTATGGTGCTTTTGTCTGGTATATAGTTATTATCTATGACACCCATTATGTTATATTTTGGACATTTTAAATCTCAATATTGATCTAAAATTACTTAAAAGAAACAGGTCCACTGATTTCCAGGGCCAAATGGGAGCCAACATCACTGTTAATGTCATCACAACAAAGCCACGCTGCTGTCGGCCCATCCGGTGGATAGCTACACATCACGCTAGTGAGCAGTGATTTTTTTTTTCATTCATGCCACAGTGGCTAAGCAATGCTGGTGAATCCACTGATTAAGAAAATAGCATAAGTCTCCTTTAACATTTAACATCATTAAAATATATTTTCTTTGTAAATGTGTGTAACTCACCAACAGAAAGGCTGGAAGTCTGTGAAGTTGGCCCAGCCCTTCTCCTCTGAGTCTGTGGTGGTTTGTTCAGAGGCTGCAGTGTCCCAGGCCCCGAAGCCCCCTCCTCCTGTAGGGGGCGCAGTGGAGTTGATCTCCCCAAAGTCTGCTATCCACCCACTGTCTGCACACAGACACGCATAATGCATACAGTACATATATAAAATAAAGCTGAGGAACAGTAGTATAGGGCTGCAAGGTATGTCACAATCAATACAAAATCGTAATTGGAATGGTCTTGGTCGCAATTAGCAAATCCCTGCAATTAAGTTACAGAATTTCCTCTAAAACAACAAAAATATGTCTAATCATGTTTAAAAACTGCTGTACCTTGTAATTTAAACCTCTACAAACATGTTCTTAAAAGCATGAGATTCTTGGATTAGTTTAGCAGTTCAGACGTCTTCTCCTAAATGCTAATGCTCCTTGATGTGTTTAATATGTGGACTTTGAAGAGAGTCCTAGTACTATTAAAACATAAATTGCAAATCTAATCGCAATTGCAAGGGTTTTCAGTAAATATAGATATTTTTCCAAAATTGTCAAGCCCTACAGTAGTATATGCAGGGGAGAGGCTTACTGGTGCCTGTGTCTGTGTGGCACTGGCTGAGGAAAGGGTCCAGGTGCTCTTTAGACTCGTCCTCTGAGTCAGAGTCTGGGGTCTGGTCTGAGCTGCGTGGCTCTGTACGCTCTCCCACTGCTGGGCTCTCTGAAGACGGACAGCCACCAAACCTGTACACAAGAACGACAGCGTATGATTAAAGTGGACATATTATGCTTTTTAGATATACATTATTATACATTTTGAGCACTGTATTGATCTTAAAGGGACACTATGTACGAATCAAACCCATTATTATTAGATGAAAAGCAGATAAGATAGATAGATTATTGACTTTACTGATCACCACTATATAACACCATGACTCTGACTCCATGCTGCCTACTCTCTAGCGCAACGTCACTCCAAAGGTCATGACAACGGGGCCAGACTATTCTACCAGCTCAAACATGCATGAATCAATCAAAATACAGTGCTGAGAAAACTAATGATGAGGGAAAACCGTTAAATTAATATCCTAAACTGTACTATAACACAATAAAATGGTCACCTGTTCCGTGATTTCGTCTGAGCTGCATAGTTGATTTCCTTCTCCTCCCAGATGTCTTCTTCGTCGTCATCGAAGGGCTGTATCCTGTCTTTGGAGCACGCCTCAAACACAGAGCAGTTTCTCTACACGGCAGATACACAAATCATATCATCACTAAAATGGACGCAGTAATGTTGTAATATAAACTTACACTGTCATGGCTTGAATCAATGTTGATGTTGATTTCTGCAATGCGATCAAAAGTAGCCCTGTAACCAAAGAATTTGATAATTAAGTTATTTCAGTTCTTATAGTAAACACAAAACTATGGTTATATTTATGCTTATACCCAATGTTGTCGTCATGATCAGTGAACTCCTCGTCATTGAAGCCAAACTGATCCACAAAGTCTGCGGTCATCTGCTGGATCTGATAGTCTGAGAAGGACTACAACAAGGACAGGTTTATACAACTGCGTATAGTCTGGTTTTGGATACTATGGGTTATAGACTGATTCTACCTGTTGTAGAGTTAGTTCTTTGGGGAAAGGACTCTCCATGTCGTCCTCTGAAGATGAACGAGGATTTCCACTACCAATCTGTTTTGAAAACATTCAGTCTATGAATGCAATCAGTTATATAATTACACATACTTCAAAAAAGATCTTTCCATTTTTAATTTGTATAGATTATTATTTTGAAAAGAACATCATTTGGTGCTTTTTACTTTGCGTTTCATCAAAATAAGTCAATGCTAAAACATGCAAAGTTACAAATCAAATTTTATGTTATCTGCAGTGATATTATTGATATAGGAGGAATGCTTTTCATGTCTACTACAGTAATACTGTTTTAAAGAAACAGTATTTTTACTTGAGTACATTTCTGGCCACGTTTGTCCATACATGATATATAAATGGTATATTGTGTTTACCAGGTCTATGGTGTTCTTCCTGTTGGTCTCAGTCAGGGTGTGTTCCACAAAGGTTTCCCAGCGCCCCCTGGTGTCCTCGGGCAGCTCTGTTTGCACATATGTATTAAATCACATTATAACACATTCTGAGTCTGTGCACAGGCTGCAGCGCACTGACCTGATATGAGCTGGCTGATCTGTGTGTGCACGGGGCCCTTCTCCAGGTTGTGGACTACAGTGTTTGCGATCCTGGTAAGATGGCCCATGTACCCTCTCCTCATGCCACCTTCTGACCTGTGACCAAATGACAGTAGGTTAAGTTCAAGTCCAAAATGTTTAAACTGAACATTTTTATGAATGGGCAGCACAAACTCATAGTAATCTTATGGGAAAAATCTTCAGCAATCAAGTCTGCTTGTTTAAAGCTGCACTAAGTAACATTTCTGGTGGGGGATCCACCATCTACTTATCTCTATGGAGATGTTATTACATTGCCTGGAATGTTCCACAGTGTGACACTAATCTTATCTATCTTGCATTGCGATAACTGGTATTATTTTGTGCTGACAGAACCTAAACGTTAGGTTAGTCTCAATTTGATGTGTGTTATAATGAATATTTGATGCAGCAAAATTAAGAAGGTTTCAGACATTTTCATGTTATTTTGTGGTAGTTAAAATATTATGCAGTATCACAAATAGTTATAATTGTTTTTGTTTACATTAGGCAGCCTGTGGTATTTCATATCTTTGGAAACAACATTCAGTGTTAGTACTTACTGCAGTTTATCATTCTCTTCCCAGGCCTCTAAAATCCGTTGGACCAGGTGGCAGTGCTGGAACAACTGAAAAAGAAGACACGTTTGAATATTATAGCTTTAAAACTTCTCGACTAGTTGTTTGTTAAACCAGCTCAGAAGCTTACATGGCTCATGAGTAGGTTGTGTGCAGAATTCTCCGGCTGGTCTAACGTGCTCCTGGTTGTGCTCAGGGCCCCGCTGAGCTCCTGGGGGCCCTCCTCACTGCTCTGCTGGCTTTTATCCTGGGAGCTCAGGATCGGCTGCAATCTCATCTCGTGCGCACAGGGCCTCAAGATGGCTGCCACACACAGCTCCACTTGAAGATGAAGGAAGTTGTTCCACGTGTATTTGAAGAACAAGTCCTGAGATATTACAAGGATAAATCCAAGGGAAAAAAAAAAAATCAACCCTACTTTGTTTTGAAGTGGTTGTAGTGGTTTATATCTGCAGTACCGAAACATTATAAAATTAACAATGTACATTCAGAATATATTTTCAAAAACATGGATGATGGTGTATTCACAGGTGGGTAAAGTAGCCCAAGATTTTATTGAAGTAAAAAGAGTTGGCTTCTTCAAAATAATATTACTCAAAAAAAAAAAAAGTACAAAGTAGCGATCCAAGAAATTACGGAAAAGGTATTTGGGGAAACTACTAATCAAGTAAGAGTACTTATAACTGGACGTAACATTTGATTTATAATTTGTATGTAATTGGAAGGACAAAATATTAAATAATGCACAAAATCTGATATTTTCAAAGGATATACACAAAAAATTGAAAAACTAAATCATCTGAATCAGCAGCAGTGCAAAATTTCACAAATTTCCAAACCATTTCATATTGTCAAAATAAAGCTTTAGTCACTTGTGGACTAACCCAAACTTTACCCAAGTAAGAGTACTACTACACCCTAAAATATAAGTAAGAGTACTGTTACACTGAACAATACATTAGTCAAGTAAGAGTACTGCTACACTGTGCAATATATTACTGAAGTAAGAGTCCTGTACTATCAAATACTCTCAAGTAGGAGTAAAAGTAGGGTGTCTGAAAACTACTCAAAGAAGTACAGTCTTATTAAAAGGTTACTTGAATAAATGTATTTGAGAAAATGCAAATGAGTACTATCCACATGTGCGTATTTATATGTGTACTACAACCGTAAAGAAAAAACATTTGTATGACAATTGGCTGGCATGGCCGTCTCACCAGCAGTAGGTCCATGGTGTTAAGTCGGCACAGCTCCTGGGCGACCACGGCATGGCTGGAGGAGCTGGTGTAGAGCAGCGAGGCCACCAGCCGGGCCACATGCAGACGGGTGTTTCCCAGAGGGTCCTCCAGCATCCCCAGGCTGGTCAACACAGGACTCTTCTAATCATAACACAAACAGAGGCAGGGTTAAGTTAAAGAGCGGGTATTATGCAAAATTTTTGGAGCTTTCGACCATGTTAAAACGTTGTTCCCTCATCAAAAACATGGCTGAAGTGGTTTTATATGTCATCCATGCATGTTTGAGCAATTTAGAGATCTCTCCCGGGCCCTATCCGAACCCTCCTTACGGTTAGTTGTAAAATTTGTCCAATGCTCAGCCCACAAGCCTACGTCACCCATGCTCCCACACGAAAATTATCCAAAAATATACATAAGCATGATACAAAACAATACACTACAGCTTTACAAACCTGATGCATGTAGATTGTAATGTGATAGCGCTGGGAAGGGGACATGACTTTTGACTTTTGAGTGTCAAAAACGAAAGTGAAACTTCTGAAACATGTCGATACGTTGTTTTCGGCTAATTTAGCATTTTCTAAACAATAAAAGGTAACATGATGATCTAAATATGTTATGTGTTAGCAGTTAATGCCCCATAGAAGTAAAATATACCCTCTAGATACTTGCTAGAAATAGATTGCTGTCAAACAATGTAGACTCAATGGAAAATGTACTATTCTTTAATGAAATCTCCAAACAGAAATACACAAATGTTTTGAGTTATTTTGTTATGGATTGAGTTCACAAACTATCATAGCGTTTGTGTTGTCACCATATTTTTGAAGCTGTATTGAACAAATAAGTTCACCTTAGTTCATTTGTGCTGACAGATGGGCCATAACCATAAATTTGGACAAAACATCTACATTTTGACTGTTAAAAGGATAATTCAATAGGGTTCTTGCCTGTCCTTTAGCTCAATATTACAATATGCAATATGTGAAGTTTAGATTGTTATGATGTCACATAAATGCAACCTATTACTACTTATGACCAATATCTCTATAAAATAATAATAATAAAGTTCTACATAAGAAATTACATTTAAATTTGAATAAGAGACACTGACAAACCTTGGGGGGCTCTAGAAGTAGTTGATGGAAATGTTTTAAATGAGGTTCTATGGCCAACAATATACTGCTGTTCACCAGGTAACTCCTCTCAAATCCCTGAGCATCCATGACACCATCCACTCTGTAAAAAATCCAAGAAAGTGTAAGAATATTTAACCATAAAGTTAACGTAATAAGAATAAATATATGGATGAGGTTGTGTTGTCACTCACACAGGCCTCCTGATCTCCAGCAGTGTGAGAAGCACTTGGATTCCATTGACGATGCAGCTCTCAGTCCTCTCTCCGGAGAACATGTTTTGCAACAACTGCTCTACAGATGTTTGTCTGAGAAACACAAACAAGTACACCTCCTCAGAAACTCCTAAAAATCTAGTGGCTGCCTGAGCTGGAGAGTTTGGATGCACTGGGTTCTGACTGCAGGTTTTCATTATGGTTGAATAATTAAAAATCCAATCTGATGTGTTACAAGTTTTGCTTTTTTTTTCATTTTTCATTTCCAATATACACTACCAGTCAAAAGTTTGGACACATCTTATTCATTCAATGTTTTTTCATTCTTGATATCTACTACTTTCTACATTTTATAAACATATAGAAGACATCACATATATGAGGGAAAATATATAGAAATATGTAGTGAAGACAACAGTTAAATAACACAACTCATATTTTTTAAATATTTTATATTCAAATGCTTAAAGGTTTTCCCTTCACAGCTATGGCTTATCTGGATCCAAAAATACCAAGAGTGCAAACCAGTGATCAAAGCAAAGGATAAAGGCTATTTAAAAGAATCTAAAACAAGTTATTTTGAGTTTATTTTTGTTTACTACATTACATATGTTTCATTTGTAGTTTGATGCTCAGTGAGAATCTACAATGTATATCTGGTTCATAGACCAGATATTACATACTTAGAGGAGCATTAATATTTAACACAAAGACTGAAATATGAACTGTTAAACTAATGTACATTTCAGAGCATGTTTGTAGGTCTAAACTAAAGGGTTTGCAGAATTTACACAGAATATGTGATTATGTAGATATTTGTAGTAATAGTAGTTGTATGAATCATGCAATAATACTCCAGGACTTACGACTCCAGCACAGTTAGCAGAGGGTCGGGCTGTGACAGCTCTTGAAGCTGATTGGCCTGATCCCTGCTCAGACGGATGATGTCACATAAGGTCTGTGATGCATTAGACTGCCTCTGTGAAGAGAAAACATTTGTTTTTATGAAAACTGTGAAAACCTCCATACTTGTCCAGATGTCTGTACCTCCTCGTCTCTCTCAGGGTGGATCAGCTCGATCAGTCTCTGGGCTAATTTCTCCTCATTCAGCCACTGTGGACAGAAACAACATAAAACAGAGCCATCTGGTCATTATGTCAGTGCAGTAACATTATTCCCACTAGGTAGTTAATATAAGGCAGGAACTAACACTTGTTTTAGCAGCTGACAATCAGCAATATATTTTTTTCTGATTAGTCAACTAGTAAAAACATGATTAGTACATTGAGATTTTTTTAAGTACATGTTTAACCAAATGGGGCTTCTACATGAAAATATTTAGGAATAAAGTAAATAATTAATTAAAAAAAAAAATAAAAATAAAAAATCTTTAGATCGAATAATGCCACGGTCTTTGTGAAAAAAGGTCAATTTCTATGTGCCCAGGAGGAGGAGTGGAATTACAAAAATGTGATTACAATTATTACAATAGTCGACTAGTCATGATTTTTCCAATTAATTGTTGCAGCTCTATTAATTTGCACGTTGTATTTGTAATATATATATATATTTGTTTACAGTGGGACTAAACACCTAAACTCACAGTGACGGGGGAGGAGGGGCGGGGTCTGGAGGTATAAGGTACATTGTGATTGGTCTAACAGGTGTTCACATTTCAACCTCACCCATGCAGCCAGGTGTTTGTAATCAGAAACACCTGGCTTTAATCAATCAAGGCATGACGTAACCAACTGAAGGAAATTGCAGTGGCCACTGGAGGCAGCACACACTCAGTTTTTGACTGTTTTTGGCCAGAAAGCTGCAAATTTACCTAGTTTGCGCCAGCGTTGTCAAAAATTGACTAGGAACAGTAGATAATGCTATTAAAACACCATATACACAGTGTATTAGCGAAGAAAGTGTGATTAATGTTTAGTTCCACTTTAACTGAGCCCAGTATAAATAAATGTTTATGTGTTTGTGGATTTTCTATTCTGATATTTATTAAACTACTCATATGTAATCA
>KN483236.1:0-26330 GCA_000787095.1 Periophthalmodon schlosseri | reverse complement strand
TTTCCCTCCATCAGACATCACATTCCATTATCAGAAATCCCTCAGTACTTCACTCATTTTGGTTGCTTAAGTACATGAAGTATAAGTAGTCGTTCTCACAGTGAGTGTGTCCAGTCTGAGTGGAGGAGGCTCCACACAGCTGATAAGTCGAAGCAGGACATCCATCATGGCCGACGTGTCGATGTGCTTCAGGACCAGGGACAGGAAACCCTCTTTACGCCGCAGGAAGTTTAGCACCTACAGGACAATGGGCAACACACAAACATATCATGTACTCTCATTACAATGTGTTATTCAGAGTACTGTTCCTCAAACTGGTTTAGATCTGGGGTGTTCTCAGGATAGGCATTATATAGTTCAGGTTTACGTCAATTTTAGCCCCGTTTTAGATCTGTTTTTAGTGAGACTAGCCCTGGTGGTACTTGGAAACCATGATGATACTGATAGGAAGCACTACAAAACCATACTTTAATTTCTACTGAAAATAATATTTTCAAAATGTACTTGAATGCACTTTAAGTTGTTATATATTTAAGAGACCAATACTTTGTATATTATAATTTCCTGAATCAATTTGGGACCAACAAATTCAATGAAAGCCTTTTTTTTGTTACAAAAAAGCATTTCAAATACCATTTTAGAGACACAATACAATATAAAAGCTTTTTAATATTGTTTTGCACACACACTACCATAACTACCATTCTATGATGATATCACGCAAGAGTACGGCTTCAAGATTTACCACAATCAAATCAAAATAGCAGGAGGGGAGGAGGCGGGGTGTGACGTTGTGTGACGTTGTGTGACGTTGTGTGACATTGTGTGACGTTGTGTGACGTTGTGTGACGTGTGACGTTGTGCTCATGCGGGTCAGTTCGCGACCGTACTCCATTCACATTAGGGATAGGAAGAAGTCACATTTTTGTTGTAATGTGAATGAATATGAACAAAAATCGGATATAAACAAAAAATCCCAACTGGGCCACGTACCCTGCAGTGTGAGCGTAACCTAACATTGGTCTAACAGGTACACTACATACTCCGCCCCTGCAGCCAGATGTTGTAATCAGAAACACCTGGATTTCAGGCCAGTTTTTCGTGATGTCACCAAATACCTGAAATTAGAGGCCACTGGAGGCAGCACACACTTAGATTTAGATGTTTAGACCAAAAAGCTGTAAGAGAACCTAATTTGCACTAAAATTGTCAAAAAAATTACTTGGAACAGTAGATAATGCTATTAAAACACCATATACACAGTTTAGTAACAAAAAAGTGGATTTAGTCTTTAGTTCCACTTCAAATTTGAACAGAATCATATTATTAAGGTATCAACATTAACATAAATTGCAAATCGAATCATAACAGAAATTGAAATAAATTAGATATTTTTCCCAAATTGTGCAGCCCTAGAGATTGTTATTGTAGTTTACCTGCTCAGTCTTGCGTGCGATGAGGTTTCCGATGGTCTTGCTGAAGAAGGAGGCCAGGAGGGGGTTGAGAGGGGGGGGCTGCTCCAGGAAAGAGTACAGACTCTCCAGCAGAGGCTCCTCATTCCCGAGCTTATCATTGATCAGTCCCACGTCACAGGTCAGGAGTTCACACGCTATGTTTGGGTGCCTGAAAACACACACATTACACACAGTCTGACAATATGTAATACACTATTTCAGGTTTTAGAAACAAGTGACAAACAAAAACATAAATCTTATTAAAGGTAGACTATGTAACTTTCTTGTAGTTTTTTTACTTGCTTGTCTCCATGGAGATGTTATTACTTTGCCTAGGTATTAGGCTTGTCAAAACTATCAAAAATCAGATACTAATCGATATTAAAATTAGTATCAAAACTAGATACTCATTTGAGCAGGTATGATACTAAACAAAACTAGATACTCATTTGAGCAGGTATTGATACTAAAAAAGTCACATTCACAGCACAGAAATAAACCTTTCCTGAATAGCCTTAGAATGATCTCGAGCTGTATCAGAACAAATATAAGACCACATAGACTAGTACACACCCATGGAACCTACCTGGACAACTGGGAGATTACACAGATATAAGGCCACATGGTAATATCAAAGAAAGTACTATGATTTAAAGTTGAAAATGACATTCTACATTCTGTTTTTTATTATCATTGAAGTATCGGAAGGAGTATCGAGTCTATTCCCTAGTATCTAAATTGAGTTTGAAATTTTAGTATTGTGACAACACTACAAGGTATGGCATAATATTTCAGTTATCAATAATTTCAATTACAGGGGTGTTTAATTGCTCAAATATACATTGAGTGGGGTTGCCTCTCCACAGGTCTAATCTATAAATTGGTCTGGTTAATGTATTTATTTGACATGGACAATGCAGTCAAACATAGTTATAGGCAGAGAATGCAGCTGATGTGACCCATTCACAGTGTATAGCTAGTGTTAATTCTCAACTCCTGTCCCTAGTTGTTTTTATTTCCTCTTATTGTCTCCATGGAGATAGACAAGTTAAATGCCATACTGTTGAACTTTTCTGGCAAAGCAGTAACATCCAAAAAAAAGACTAGCATGTAACATACCCTCCACCAGAAAAGTTACATAGTGCGCCTTTAAAATAAATCATGAAAAACCTACTTGAAGCGCTTTGTCTCCTCTACACCAGTAGGGGGCTCTGTAGTGATTAAACGGACCAGCTCCTGCATTGACTGGTCCTTACACAGGAACAGGAGAAGTCTGCAAATACAAGGCAGAAACACATTTTGGCTTTAGTCTAAAGAGGTAACAGTTATATACAAAACTACACTATATATAGACCTGTCACGATAACAAATTTTGAAGTCTGATGTATTGTTGATGAATACACAGTATTATCCCGTCATTTATTGAATGGTAAGTCAATATAGTATAGGATAGTATTCTCAGTCATTTTGTACTGACACTGCTTTTCAACAGTGGTAATATAGAACCGTTTTTGATTAGATACAGTGAGCTACAATCCTATATTGTGATGATCAAATAAGGCACACATACAGACAAAAATGTATATCAACATTATGTCTAACTAGGCCTGCTCAATTATGGTAAAAATGATAATTTATTGGCTTATTCCAGTCTGTGACTGTTATTAATAAATGAAATAATTTGATTCCTTTATTTATTAAACCATACAGAGAGACAAAACCATACAGAGAGACAAAACCATACAGAGAGACAAAGCTATACTGGTAGAGACCAGTATAGCTTTCTGAGGCTACTGCATGAGCACCATTTGAATTGAATTGATCTGGTCTGGACTGTGCTGTTATCGCAATGGGAAATAAGACATAATTCCGGGCAGTGCTAGGAGTCGAAATGTTATAAAGTTCCATTAGCAGAAACTCAAATAAGTAGATTTGATGTACCAGTACATTTTATTAATTATTATTTTATGATTATTATGTATTATTTATGTTGATTCTTTATTTTAGACACAGTCACATCACCATTAACATTGGACTGGTAAACCCTTGTGATCTAGGTCTTCCACATTGGACTAACTACTGTAAACGTTGTTCATTAAGTCAAACTGGAAATTGCATAGGGAAATAAAAGTGGAACTAAACACTAAATCCACTTTTTTACTACTAAACTGTGTTTATGGTCGTAATAGTATTATGTACTAGTTCTAGTCATTTTTGGCAACTCTAGTGCAAACTAGGAAAATTTGCAGCTTTCTGGTCAAAAATGCCTAATTCTAGGTGCGTCCTGGCTCCACTGGCCACTTCAATTTCCAATTGTTGATGACATCACGAAAGACTGCCCTGATAATAGCCAGGTGTTTGCTGATTACAAACATCTGGCTGCAGGAGCAGAGTTTGAAGTGTGGATACCTGTTAGACCAATCACACTGTTCCTCATATGTCCAGACCCCGCCCCTCTTCCCCCATCACTCTCACCTTTAGTCCTCCAGGTACTGCCCAGTTTAGCAGCTCTATTTAAAATGTGGTTGTGGGAGGAGTTTAGGTGCTTAGGCCCACTTTAAGATTAATAGGTTAATAAAAAAAACCCAAAAAAAACCACCTTGATAATTAATTTTTAATCATGCTGGGCCAAAACGCGTTGGTGTGTATTTTATGTCAATAGTGATGCTGTAATAAAGATTTTAAATATTTAACACAAACATTTTTCCTACACATTGTACCCAAAAGACAGAGCTGTTTGATTTTAGGAAAGTAACTGCAATATGAATAATACTAAATGAAGAATACGGAAGGTACAGTTACTCAGAAGTAACCAAAAAATATTTTTGGTTCACAATCACTTCCCAACACTAAACACAGATCCATATTAAAAGTGTGTGTAGTAGTGTGCACCTCCTGTTCTGAGCCTTGCACTCCTGCAGAACATCGTCCTCCTCCAGCAGCTGGCTGAGGCTCACGTCCTCCTGGTCCAGTAAAGCCTCCAGATGAGAGGCAGTGTGCAGGTCGAACTTCCAGAACATGGCTGCTGCTGCTGTCTGACTCACACACACTTAGCTGCAAGACAACCAGTGGTGGAGAGAGCACTGAACATTTGGATTCAAGTGCAAGTGCAGTTACATGACTAATAACAAATGTGGGTAGAGTAGGCAAAAATTGTACTCAAGTAAGAGTACGTTAGTTCAAAATAATATTACTCAAGTACAAAGTAGTAGTCCAAAAAATTACAGCAGCTCCCAGTCTCTGCTGAGTAAAAAAGTATTTGTGAAAACTACTACTACTCAAGTAAGAGTAATTTAGAGTAACTGTCGGGATGTAACATCTGATTTATAATCTGAAGTTAATGTCATTTGAAGGACAAAACATTAAATAATGCACAAATCACCACAAAAATGAGACAAACTAAATCATATTTGAAGAAGCGGTGCAGAAACAAAAATTCAAAATTATACTGTTGTCATAAAGCTTTTGTCACACTTATACTTACTCACAGTGGGAAGAGTAACTAAAACTTTTACTCAAGTAAGATTACTGTTACTTCATTAAAATATTACTCAAGTAGGAGTTCTGGCCGATCAGAGCAGACGATGCTGTTATGTGTTTATCGGTGTAGAAAGGATCAGAGACAGGTGACATAGATCACTGTCACTGCTTTTAATGGCAATAATGCGAGAGGATCTATAGTAAAGAAGACCAAATTAAGATATGGTAGAAGCATAGATATTATAGGATGAGATCATTGCTCCAGCACAGTCATCTTAAAACTATGGGGCAGGTGATAGCAATATGATATGCAAGCTTCTACTAGCAGTACTTCTTAGTTACATAGGTCTACTTATATAGAGCAGCTTACTTAAAGGTGCAATATGTAGTTTTTCTTTTAGGAGGGCCTGCCACCTTCAACAAGGAGTTGTTACAGTTGCCCTCATGTAAAATAGGTTAAAGGTCCTATATTACACAAAATGGAATCTTGTGCACTTGTAATGTAACTTGTGATACTGTAATGATGTTACCTCATCAAAAACATACATGGAGTTGTTCACAAAAAGCTAAAAGCTTGTGTTTTGTTTCATTCATGTTGAGTGAGTAATCCTGCATTATTAGTCTGTCTACAGCTCAAAATGCCCTTTAGAGATTGGCAATTCCAGGGCTGACATTATCCAAATTATTATAGTGAAGGTGTATGGAGTTTGGAGCACTTCCTGTATTACCACATGACATCACAAGATGGAACAGAGTGTTTAATGTTTGAGAGGAAAATTCAGCCCAAATATGCAAGATTTGTATGTTAAACAGGTGTGATTGAAACAAAACACAACTCCATGTATGTCTGTGATGAGGAGACAACATTATAACATAGATCAGAAAATAGAGTAATATGCCATATTTAAACCCGGTTTATGACACAATATAGTCCCTATTGTGTGTTACTTTGCTATGTCCTTGTTTAACCTTGGATCAGCTCTGGTTTAGTGTTTTGGGCTACAACATGATACAGTCTCAATTTCAGTGTTTTTGATTTATGTATGTTAGGAATATCAAGATTATATGCTTAATTGCTAATTGTGATTATTCGGGTCACAATAGAATCATAAAAAAAAGTCATTTAAATTCAATCTTTACTCTCAAAAAGTACATCTAAATGAGAAGAAAAGTTTGATTCCATCATACTGGTCACTGAATGGTAGAGGGAAGGTAACATAGGCACAGACAATGTGAATGGAAGTGATTTAAGGATTTCAGTTCTTTACCCATGATGTCAGTAATTGGGATTAATCTACCTACTGTAGGCTACACTGTTACCATATGGACAGACTTCGGGGACTTGAAATTAAATTTGGCATATCAAAATAACCAAAATAAAGGATAATCAGCTTAGAGAATGTTTTTAAGCACCAACCTAAAAAACACAGTATTTATGTTATAGCCAAAACAGGAATCCTTTTAGCAAACCATTGACCCACCTTATCTTATAGAAATCAATGCACCCAAATCTCCGATGTTTTTGCTTAGATATAAAGTAAAATAACCTACACATGCTTCTTGAACTATCCCTTTAACACAGGCCTTTCTAGCACATTTGTAGAATAAAGGGCTAACAGGGCTAATGTATGAGCAATAACATGATTTTAATAGTGCACAACCGTCACTGTCCCTGGTTTAATGCGTTTATATCTGGATAAGTAACGTGCACCATGGTTTATCCATCACAGGAAACCTCCTCCAATCTCTGTGCCATGGCTCATACGCGACCCAATACTTACCATTCCATCCATGCAAGATTTGGGTCCGATATAGATTTTGTTTATGTGTTAAAATAGCTTTGCGCGGTGTAGAAAGAAGTACGCAACACACGGCTACAGCGCGAAGTAACGTGCTATTAGCAGCCTCATTGAAAACAGCGATGTCCTTACTCAGACCTAGCGGTACTCTCCCTCCTCATCCTTTACGCTGAATGACAACAAGCTTTTACTGGGGAAAAAATAGCGCAAATAGCACGACAAGACACTCACGGGGGCTTACCTTCTGTCTGTCATTTTTGTGGGGCAGGTCAGGGGAGATGCGAAGGAGAATCTCGCCGACTTTGGCAGTAAGCGCTAGGTCACCGGCGGCAGGCCCATAGCTGCGCTCTGCTGACAGGGGCGGCTCTGGAGACGGGAGGGGCGCAGGGCAGGATTCGCAGGGGGCCTGAGAGACGCATCACTGAAGATACCTGGAAAGAAAGAAATAAGCGGTGGGCCAACAGCCTTTTTCGTGTAGATGATAGATCTCCACTGAGGGAGACCTCTGTTTTCTTCTGACATGATCTACATTTATCAGGGAATGTAAATAAATTTGTCACCACTCAGATTTCTTGCACGTGTTTGGTAATCTAACTTTTTTCGGACACTTCTGGAGGCGAAAACAGCTGACAAATATGCAATGCGTGATGTATCCTCTGCTATCTGCCAATAGCATCTGGAAATATTCTTGTGCCGACTCAAACCCCTCCCACCTGTTCTTCCATTTTTGCCGTGCTCCCAACCATGAACGAAGATGTGGAGCACGGTGCAAAAGTGTGTAGTTGCAGGAACGTTTAACGTGTACTGAGAGCTTAGTTTATTGAGACTCATATTGTGCGTCTCTGCCATGGATCAATAATAGAATTTATACTCTGTACCAGTTTTCACAGCAACCTTACTAACATAAACAATACCAAAAGTGTCCACAAAAGAAGGAAACCAACAAAGTAATAACTAGTTCGTGCCGTGTATGGATGTATGCTGTTAGCATAATTTCAGGAAATCTTAAACTAATAACACACAGTGGGGTGCTGACGTTATACGGCTTTATTGTCTGGAAATGTTCAACGACTTCTAACACTCGCATTATTCTCATATGAAGCCGATCTTCAGCCCTTGTTTGTGCCGTGAGCATCTTTATACAGTCTATAGTTGTGAGCGCGCTGCTCCGCGGTGCTGCGCGCTGATTGGCGTTTGCTTTGTTTGATAAATTGAAAAGATAAATGTGTGAATTTTGTGAAAATGTGCAAGAATCTCGAGTGGCGACAAAGCGGGTCTCGTTGAGCAGGCGGCTGCGGCCGAGCTTTGACACTCCAGGAGCTCAGATCACGTAGTCCTGGTGGAGGGACAGATCTCGCGTTCATTTGAGGTGTTGCACTGAATAAAACTACATAAAACTTAATGAATGCTTTCTCCTGTTTCCCCACACATTACAAACTGACACGCACATCACGGCAGCAAAGAACATAGAGCTAAAATATATACGCTTAGGCTTTGATCTGTGGTGAAAACGACTTTTAGCTCATCAAGATCACATATGATCATGTATCTTTGCTGTACAACACCCAGTCCTTTCTGTCTGATTTTAAGCATGTGTGTTGATATAAAAGTAGATAGTAGAGATGAAGAAACATGACGGAGGAACGCTCCTTAACAACTCTGAATCACGTTTCTATCGATCCAATCAGCTGCCAGTCCGCTGTCAGACACACGCGCTGACAACACTGCATTTCCCATCATACGTTTAGGCTTTGTAGTCCATGAAGGCAGATGAAGGTAGCTGCAGTTGCTTTTTTCGCCTTCTCCCGTCTTGCAAGGCGCCTGCAGTCGCCTTGATCTCGCGATATTACAGGTGCCTACGTAGCGGTGTCGTACGGCAGTCCGCCTGCAGCCGCCTGCACCGCCCGGCTCATCTTAAACACACCTAATTATTGTTCTTGACTCGTGTGGAAAGCTCCAGAAAGAGCGCACATTCTGGCACTCCCACTCTCTGCTGGTGGCTGGGTGCTGTTGAGGTTGCCTTTGGGTGTCTCTTGGGGTGTCTCGGGGTGCCGCTGTATTTAGGCATACGGGGCAGTCGGGGGCTGTCCGCGGCTGCGCTCAGCTGACTCTGGGTTGACTCTCCGCAGAGGCTCGTTCACTGTTAGCCTTTAGCCTGCTAGCATCATGGCGAATGTCGCGGATACCAGGCTCTACGATATCCTTGGAGTTTCACCCTCGGTTTCGGAAAATGAGCTGAAAAAGGTACGTGCTCAAAACCAGGCAGATATTTGGTAGAGGAGCAAACAAAAGAAAACATGAAGAGAGATCTTCCGTGGACAGCAGCCTGATACATTCTAGAGTTGACAACGTGAGCTAGTTCGTGTAGCTTTAGCTCAGATGCTAAAAGCAGTTGGCAGTGCGCTAGTCGTGCCAAGATCGTTTCCACCGGGGCTGAATGTGCGCTAACCCGCGGGACTGGGTGACTGACAGTCCGCGGTTATTGTCCACATATTGTGTCAAGCTGTTTTTATGGATGACAAGTAGAAGACCTGATAACATCTTCAGTTTGTAACCACTGAACACACATATCAGGAGTAGGAGCTAGCAAACCGGCTACTTGATGGAAAAAACAACCTCCAGTGGGACAAGTCTACACTTTATTTGGATTAGCCTTTTACAAAGCTACGCATTAAAAGCGCCTTTTGGACTGTAGGACCATTGTTCAGGTTAAACAATGTAAAAGTGTAACTGTTCCTAACCTTGTTACTATTATGAAACAGGCTAATAGCTAAGATATGAGCGTGTAATGAACCACACAGGTGGATCTCCTCTGACACAGCCTTTATAAAACTGAACAGTGAACGTCATCCCTTATTCCCTTCTGCCTTTGCTACGCAGGCTAGAGAAGAGTGCACTCATGTTTAGCAATAATGACACTATCACCAGATCTGTATTATACAGGTAAAACTATGTGTTACATTAATATAACACATAGTTTATAGTTTACATTAATATTATTTCGCACAACTACAATACACTGATTACTTTGTTAATGAGTATTTCTGTAACAAATGAGTGGTTACAATGCCCACATACAGTGCGGCTTCACTGGAGATGTCACCAGCAGTGAGTCCTCAGTGGCTGGTGTTTCTGACAGGCCAAGCCTTTCAGGAGAGAGCAGAGATGGAAAGAGTCTCAACTGGATCTTCCACAAAACTTAAAACACATTGTATTTTTCTAGGCCTACCGAAAATTAGCCAAAGAGTACCATCCGGACAAGAACCCTGATGCTGGGGATAAGGTAGGGTTGAATAAAAAGGCATGAATGAGATGTACATTGTAAATTATATGAACTGTTTGTATCAACCTGTGTTTGTATTTCTAGTTTAAAGAGATCAGCTTTGCATATGAAGTACTGTCCAACCCAGAGAAGAAGGAGCTGTATGACCGCTATGGAGAGCAGGGGCTTCGGGAGGGCGGGGGTCCCGGGCCCGGCATGGATGACATCTTCTCCCACATCTTTGGGGGAGGGCTGTTTGGGTTCATGGACGGAGGACGGAGACGTAATGGTGGACGGAGGAGAGGCGAGGACATGGTGCACCCCCTGAAGTAGGTTTAACAGCACATTTTAGTCAAATTCAATTTCAATACTAAGGAATAGACTCATTACCGATTCTGATACCACAATGATAATTAAAACACTCTTTTTAGACAATAGAATGTGATTTTCAACATTAAATCGTAGTACTTTACTTTTATATTACTATGTGGCCTTATATCTATGTAATCCTTCAGTTATCTAGGTAGTGGTCCATGTATATACTTGGCGTATACATGGGCGTCCATTGCCTTATACTGTTGTCTTATACTTGTTCTGCTACAGTTCAAGATCATTCTAAAGCTATTCAGGAAAGGTTCATTTCTGTCCTGTGAATGTGACTTTTTTAGTATCAATACTTGCTCTAATGAGTATCTAGTTTCCATACTCATTTTGGTATTGATTAGTATCTGATTTTCAATACTTTTGACAACCCTAAGTATATGTGTTAAAGGTGCACTACGCAACATTTCTGGCGGGTGGTCAATCACCTGCTTGTCTTCATGGATATGCTAAAGCCTTATGTGGAAAGGTTCACACTATGGAATTAATTGATTGATCTAGCATTTATTTATCAAATGTGGGTGTTGTGCTTATATATACCTTGAAAAACATGCGTTCATATTTTGAGCGGCATACCTCTACACAGGTCTGACCTGTAACTTTGCATAGTGGTGTCACCTGTCACAACCTGTCTCCATGGAGATGGATACGTTTAATGCCATACTGCAGAAGACTCTAAGCAATAACATTTCCAATCTGGTGGCCAACCTGCCATTAAAAAGTTCAGCAGTGCACCTTTAATGTTTGCTTTTACTAAATGTCATTGTGTTGCAGAGTTTCCCTGGAGGACCTCTACAATGGGAAAACCACAAAACTACAGCTCAGTAAGAATGTGCTGTGTAGTGCGTGCAATGGGTGAGTTTTCATGGTCACTGTATATTCACTTTGTTATGAAGGTCTGAATTGTCTATGTCTCCACTTTCAGTCAGGGGGGTAAGGCTGGGGCTGTTCAGAAGTGTACTGCATGCAGAGGGCGAGGGATGAGGGTCATGATCAGACAGCTGGCTCCTGGGATGGTCCAACAGATGCAGTCCGTATGCACAGACTGTAACGGAGAAGGTAATATCAGCGTTTTCAGTCACTTTACCAGAGCGCTGAGAGCTGTGAGTGAACCCCAGACCCCTGTGCGCAGGTGAAGTGATCAACGAGAAGGACCGTTGTAAGAAGTGCGAAGGCCACAAGGTCAGTAAGGAGACCAAACTCCTGGAAGTGCACGTGGACAAGGGCATGAAGCACGGCCAGAAGATCACATTCACTGGAGAGGCAGACCAAGCCCCAGGGATAGAGCCAGGAGACATCGTCCTGGTGCTGCAGGAGAAGGAGCATGAGGTAACACCGGCTACTCACCCTGTGTCATCACACTGTAGACTAGTTTGACTCACTAGTCAAGTACACTGCCTGGACCAAAAGAAAGTCACCAACATGTGACAAAGTTTTGTGAATATGGATAATATGGATGCAGATTCATTTCAATATCAACATTATTCAAATATTATCAAATATTATTGACACTCATTATGTTGTTTAGGAAACTATAGTGTATTTTGTTCTTGGGCCAGGCAGTGTGTAAGTTTGTAAGACACTTTTAAAAATAATATAATAAATGGGTACTAAATGGATTTCAAATCCATATGTGACATAATGTTGAATGTTTGAAATATGTTTGATAACCCAAACCCAGCTGAATCTAGTCCCTTTGTTCCTAACCAGGATTTTAAGCGTGATGGAAGTGACCTGCACATGGTGCAGCGCATTGGTCTCGTGGAGGCTCTGTGTGGTTTCCAGATGACCATCACACATCTAGATGGACGACAGCTGCTTGTCAAATATCCAACTGGAAAGGTTATTGAGCCAGGTAAATGTGATACTTAAGCTGGGATTTGGTCATGACGCATGTACCTAATATAGAACGAGAAAAGTTTCACGTCCCATTTGTGCACAGGTTCTATACGAGTGGTGAAAGGAGAGGGAATGCCTCAGTATAGAAACCCATTTGAGAAGGGAGACCTCTACATTAAGTTTGATGTCCAATTTCCTGAGAACAACTGGATTAGCCCTGAAAAGCTCAATGTGAGTTTAAATTGGTCTGTTAACATTTGAAAGCCTGATTCTGGGCCTTTAGTTTGATGATGTGCTGACTGTCTCCAGGAGCTGGAGTGCTTGCTGCCCGCTCGCTCGGAGACACCGGTCATTGCTCCTGATGCAGAGGAAGTGGACCTGACAGAGTTTGACAAGAGTCAAGCTGGGGGCGGAGCCAGGAGGGAGGCTTATAATGATAGTTCAGATGAGGAAGGTGGCCACCATGGGCCCGGGGTGCAGTGTGCACACCAGTAGAGACTCCTCTCATAGAAACACACACAGATGTTAGCATATACACAAACTCTGAGCTGACAGACCTGACATGCAGACATGCCCCATTCCTTCTGATATCTGAAGAGGGAAGTCTCTGAATCCATACTCAGCCTCACAGCCCCTCTCCTCATGGTGCCCATCACATGTAAAATGCTGGAAGAATGATTCTTTTGTTTATGGACAGTACTGCTCATAAAAATACACAATCTGAAGGTGTTTCATTATCTGAGCTTCACTGGCTGAACTTGACTTGGTCTGACCTGTTTTCCTCAAAGGCTTTACCCTTCATATGGGGCACACTAGATCACAATAATATAGACCAGTGGCTAAGGTGTAAAGCTGTAGTTTACCAGCACATGCTGCTTTATGCACTGATCTTGCACATACACGTTGAAGTATTGGAAGTAGTGGTGATAATGAAGTTCAGTTCAACATGTTCCTAATATCATTGTGCCCTTTGAGTAAAGCTGTCCCCATAGCACACAGGGGCATGTTTCTTAGGCTTCCTGTGGGTGAAATATTTGGAGAATGGCTTGTACAAGTTTGGTTCAGTCTACTCCACACACCTTCATAGAGCACCTATGATGGGGTGTTTCTTTAGTTTAAACCCAGCTTTGGTCTTCATAGTGTGAATGTGGGGCTACAGAACTTGACTCTTTTTGTTGTATACACCTCATGATCATGAGGACACAGGTGTACTTTGTATGTGTGTGATACAGGAGCCACAGTTGAATGTTTGTTTAGCATTAGTGTTTCTGCTTTGTGTTGGACTGCAGTGCGCTTGTACATAAATATACAGTCATATAAAAGAAGTGGATTCTCATTTGCTTCACTTTAGACCACCCTCTCCTCTCCTCTGGACTCACACAGCCCGTGTACAAACACTTCACATATTTGTTCGGTTGTTTGCCAAATGTCATTGGGCCTGCTCATTGAATCTCCGTTAACTTGTAAATACATCCTTCTTAGGTGCAGTGGGCCTCTACAGCAGCGTCCTGTGTGTTATGTAAGCAAGCAGAAACCCAAATCAATCTTATAAGTAAAAAGGCGTTATGTGGAGGGTCGACCTGCACCTTCAGGACTCATGGTGTATGTAATTTAGTCCACTGGGGTTTGACGTGTACACAACTGAGGGGAGCAGTGATAAATTAATGTTAATGCTTATGTTTGTCCAGGTTATTAAAATGTATAAGAAACCAGCCGTGTGCCCGTTACTCTTCTATTCATTGAAAGGTCTATGACATGAGACTGTAAAGAAGACTGTACTAAGGTAATACCAGCCACCCCATTACACGCTCTATGGCTATTCAGTCTAATAAAGGGCACAAACCAAAAAATATATATTGAATATTGAGTTATTGATAAACCTGAATGCATTTGGTGAGAAGTGTATTGTCAAAATATGTACAGAACATCTTTGAAGATTTGTATCAAAATTTCAATTACAAATCAGTAGACTGAAGAAGACGGAAGCAAAACCTACACAATTGTGCCAGCATATACTTACAATATTTGAACTTTTAATTAGGGCTGCAAGATTAATCGCAATCAAATAAAAATCACAATTTCAACGGACACGATTACCAAATCACAAAGGTTGCGATTTTTGAAGTGCCATAATTTCCTCCACAAACCGCAAAATATCTTGTCTTATCCTGCATAAAAACTGCTAACTCTGTAGTTGAGAACTGTACAAACATGTTGTGAAATGTGATTCTTGTATTAGTTTGTCAATTCATATTTAAGTCTTTTTGTCAGTTCTTCTGGACGTGTTTAAAATGTCAACTTTGAACAGAATCCTATTTTTTTTAAAACAAAAATTGCAAATCTAACTGCAATGCTGTCAAGAAAAAATTGCAATTAGATAGATTTCCCTAATCGTGTAGCCTTATCTTTCATGTAATATAGTAAATGGACTTAGGGGCAGACAGTTCGACAATCGTGGTAAATGGCTCCTCTATTACTGAATAAACGGTTTGCATGTGTGTGAAGGCGAGTAACAGCAGGTGTCTCGCTTGGTCTCTAGCACGCATGGCCTTCCTGTCCACAGTATACTCTGGGGACTGGGGCAGATTCTAATCACTCACAAGGGTGGCAGTGGCTCAGTTAGTAGAGTGCTCAAATCCGATCCAAAGGTCGGTGATTTGAATCCCAAACATCAATGGTAGAACAGCCAAATCCACTGACCCATAGACTGGCGGCGCGATTCCAGCTCCCACAGATGAATACCGTTGTTGTGTCCTTGGGCAAGATACTTAACCCCCTCACCCCCAGTGTACACTGGTGTATGGTTTGTGTGTGAATGGGTGAGTGGTTCTTTGATGTAAAGCGCTTTGAGTGCCTTAAAGGTAGAAAAGCGCTATATAAATGTGAATATTTACCATTAACCTCAAATTAGGGACATGGTGATAGATATTATAACATGACCTCAAAGACATAACATGGGGCATACTGCACTAATTAAAACTAACTAAATTCCAAATAATCATTGGGGCATTCTTTGGGTAGTGTTGCTCCTGGGTACTGGTGGATACTGAAAAGGAGCCTTGGTCATAATCCCTGAGACAATGACATTGGGTAACTTGGGTTCAGAGGTGGGTAGAGTAGCCAAAGATTGTAAAGTAAGAGTAAAAAAAGTATTTGGGAAAACTACAACGCAAGTAAAAGTAACTTAAAGAGTAACTGTCTGGACTTAACATCTGATTTTTCATTTAAAGGTAATGTAATTGGAAGGACAAAACATTAAATAATGCACAAAATCTGGTATTTTCAAAGGATAGACACAAAATGAGAAAAACTAAAATATATGAAGGAACAAGAAACATAAATGTTCAAATCATTTCATGTTGTCAACATAAACCTTTTGTCACTTGTAGACTTAACTCAGTGGGAAAAGTAACCACAACTTTTACTCAAGTAAGAGTACTGTTACTTCAAAAAACACATGACTCAAGTAGGAGACAAGTAAATGTAACTGAGTACTACCCACCTTGGGGTTACTAGATAATTTGTGTTTATTGTATCTGTCCTGAACAAAAAATAAATAAACTGCATATGAAATGGAGTAGACAATAACCGTGTCCTATCTCAGTCACCATCCTCCTTGATTTTGGTGTGGTGCAGTCCTGCGGGGCCCAGAAGCTCCTTAAACCCGGCTGTGTTCCTGGAGAAGAAAAGCCAGAGTTACACCACTGCTCTATGTGGGGCTGACCTCACGTGGAGGGACTGACTTGTCTCTCTTGGACTGCAGGATGTAAGAGCGCTCTCGTCTTAGCTGCTCCAGTCTCTCCTTCACCACCGCCTTCTGCTGCTGGATGTCCTCCTACAAAACCAACCCAATTATTATGGAATATATCTTGTAAGGCATAAAATTCAACCAGGAAGACAGTTTTTTTCTTCCTTGTTCCTACCGCCAGTCAATCATAGCCTGCTAAATTAAATTCTCACCAAATGCACTCTCTTTCCTGAGAATACACTCTTCATTCTAGAATTTAATGATGGCAGACTGCTGAGCTCTGCTGTAACAGTCTCACTGTATAATCCTTGTGCAATATTCTATTCATACCTCACTGTTCTAAAACTGTACATGAAGATGCAAATATGTTATGAGGGTACTATATTTTTATAATTTAAGTTCCAATGTAAGTTCAAATGTAGTTTTTACTTTCAGTGGGAGTTTAGCTGATAAAGACGTCTTGTACCTATTTTCTTTATGTTGTTATTTACATTTTCTTAACTTTTTGATAACTCTATTTTCCTGCTTGTCAACTGCGCGAAAACAATTTCCCCTTGGGGATGAATAAAAGTAATTCTGATTCTGATTCTTCAGTGCCACTGAGGCAACCTGTCAGGAGCAGTGGGATTTTCTCCTTACAAATCCATTACACTCTCCCTTCATCAGTAGTTGTAATAGGAAGTGCCCTGGTTGTAACAGGTAGCACCCTCTAGTGGTTACCTGTGGGAGGTCATGAGTGAGCAGCTTGAGTTTGTCTTTGAGGCAAAGCTGTTCCTCCTCAGCCTTCCTGCTCTGGATGATGGAGAGGCGCTCCTGGACCTGGCAGAGATGATGACATGTGAATAGTAACAGACTTAAGGAACAAGTTGTAACTGACCCCTATTTCACCAGTGGATACACTGATGACCTCTCTTCTAAACAATCACAGTGAGCATATTGTAATGTGTTGTTAGCTGCCCTCCACCTCAATTTCCAACCGTACACTTTTCAAAAGGTTTTACATTGCGCACATTAACAGTGCACATTCACAAACAAGACAATAGCAAATGTAAATATGCCTGGATTTCAGATACAAAGATAAATGGATTAGTTTTGGGTTAAGTTCCAGTTTATTCCTATTTTTTATGTGTTATCAGTGCAAGTGTGAACACACCCTACAACATGGGTATTGAAACAAACCCATTTTCAGAGACCATTTCAATGTGTCAGGCCATGTTTTCGTTACATAACATATCTAACCTGTCATTTTGTACATAGACTGAATGAGAACTTTCAGTCCTGTTTGGCTGTTGTGTACCTTGAGCAGCTGCCTCTCCCTGTCCCTCTGCTGCCTCTGCTCCACTCTCCTCTGCAGGTCCACCAGACTACGCATGGTCTGCTCCCTTTCCACAGCAGACACACACTCCACAGAGCAAAGCTTCTCTACTCTTCTCTCCTGGAAAAGTATGGTGATGGCGACAGAGGTCAAATAATATTACTTTGTCTCCAGAGCTGCTCACTGAAACTAGCCAACAGCCAAGTGTAGATTGTCACTATAATGTTTGTATAGTTAACATGTATCTGTTACTAATGACTTACTGTGTTGTCTGCATTCAGTCCTGGATCTTTTAGTTGTGACTCCTTTGCATTTAGATGTTCGTCCTCCACTGTTACTGCCACATTGTTGGGTCGTTCATGGTACAGAACCTGTTCCTCAGAGCTGGAGGAGTTTGTCGATGATGCTAGAAGATCCTCCGCCACCAAAACCTGTACTCTGTTTTCATCTTCACTTATAGATGTGTCAACCCCAACCCCAAGTGTTGCTAGCTATACAACACACATATGACAAATGGAGAAAAGTCTACATTACAATATGTTATTTCACAGGGATACATTTTAACTGTTCAATGTGGCAATGGCTAGTACGGTTGTCCAAAAAATCAATACCCAGATACTAAAACTACTACTAACACTGATTTGAACTAGTGTTGTCACAGTACTAAAATTTCAAACTCGATTTCGATACTAAGATATAGACTTGATACTCAATACCAATTACGATACCACAATAATAATAAAAAAAACACTCTTTATTTAGAAAAAAGAATGTCATTTTCAACATTAAATCATAGTACTTTCTTTTATATTACCATATCTGTGTATTCCCTCAATAGGTTCCATAGTGGTCCATGGGCGTACACTAGTCTCTGTGTCTTATATTTGTTCTGATACAGCTCAATATCATTCTAAATATATTCAGGAAAGATTAATTTCTGTTCTGTGAATGTGATTTTTTTTAGTATCAATACTTGTTCAAATGAGTATCCAGTATCCACTAGTATCACATAAATAGAACAAATATTGACTCTGCATTGGGTATCAAGCCTTTACCTTAGTATCAAAATAAAAATTGAAGATTTACTGTTGTCACAACACTAATGACTGTGCTTTATAAATGTAACTAGCTATGAAGGATATTCACTGGCATGTAAGTTGGTGTTTTAGATTACAAACTATTACAATCAACAATGATCACTGATATTGTACTAATTTATAATATGAATATAAGGTTAGTTCATAAAAAAGTTTTTATTGTGTAAAATAATATTTTTTCTCTTATTCATAATGATAGCAGTACAGCCCATCTCCCCACAGACATTTTGCTATGAATTTTAAGTTATGTTATAAGCAAAACAGTTGGCAAATGGTCAGTTGGATTCTATCTCTTTTTAAAGCAGAACTAAACACTAAATTAACTTTTCTTTTGCAACTAAACAGTCTGTATGGTTTAATTGCATCTTCTACTGTTCTGTTCAGAGGCCACTGCAATTTCAAGCACTATGTGAAATCACGCAAGACTGCCCTGATTACAGCCGGGTGTTTCTGACTACAAACACCTGGATGCAGGGGCGGAGTTTGAAGTGTGCAACCTATTTACCATTGGCTGTTACAGAATTACCTGCTCTGTGTTGCAGTGCTGTCTCAGCCCTCCATCATTAGTTTCACATGTTGTCTGCTGTAGGTTGGTCTCATTTGGCTGCAGTCCTCCTATGTCTCCTCCCTCTGCAGGACAGTTGGGATTGGGTGGTTTACTCCAGGCCAGTGTGATCAGAGATGCCTGGATCTCTTCTGGACTCTTCCCTGGTTCCTCCTCAGCTCCTCCGTGTGGGTCAGAAGCACCCAGAACCTCCAGGTAGGGCAGACTGGCCATGACAACCCCACAGCCTGTAGCACAAATGAATGGTGCATCTCAAACTGTGGTACACGTGCTATTAAAGGTACTTAGCAAAAGACGAAGTCTAAATCTGTCAACTGGACAAATCGTTGTAGGAGTGAAGACGTTTCGCTGCTCATCCAAGCCACTTCTTCAGTTCTGGTCAGATCACTGGTGGACACTGCCTTATATCTATCTGAAGGGAGGGGCTAACTACACTGAAACTGTAATCAGCTATTGTACAGTCTCAGACCTGGACAACTGAGGCATTACACAGACATCATATTAAAGGTACTGTTTTTATTGTGGTGCTACTTCATTGTTTAGTAAAAGTACTCAGCAAAGTACGTGAGTAAAAGTTAAGCATTAATAAGTGTGGGATTGAGATTTGCGTTGCAATATAACCATTATATTGACTGACACCAATTAATTATTTTAAGTAATCCATCAGTCAAATCCAGTTTTGTTCATTTATTTCTATTGCAAAGTCCTAACCCAAATAGCAAGTAATTATGCATGATATTAGAATATAATGTAATCAAGATCTAATAAATAAATCTTAACTTGTAAAATCTTCTCAAATAAAGATGACTATTCTGAAGTACTATTACCACTACACTACTTTTTGAGTGAAAATGTACTTTCCTCTTCAGCTAATACTACTGTTATTACTCATATAGCTAGCATATTTCCACAGGTACATCATGTAACGTTTCTGTTGGAAGGTCTGCCTCCTGCTTGTCATCATGGAACTGTCTTCTTGGATTCATTTACCTCCATGTATGTTTTTTGCTATAAATATCATTAAAACAAGCACCTAAGTTAAAACATACATTCTTATTGTGAACTACTTATATTACTACTTGTCTCTTTTGAGATACATAAGTTTAATGCCGTACTGTGAAAGACTCCAGTCAAAGCCATTGCTGGGATTCAGATGACATCACAGCATTCTATAGGTCAATAATATTTAATACAGATGGGGGGTGGCAAAAATTAATATTGTTAAAATGCAAATTTTGTTGTAATGTATGTAAGGAGATCCAGTCACTATTAGAAATTATAAGGTTCAACATTTGTGAATTAAACTTTTAGATATTTCATAGTGAAGTACAATGTAATTAACTGGAAAATCTAGCTCTTGCCCCCCATATGGGAGTATGACATCATCACATTCTAGAATCTGAAAACCACCAATTATTCCTCCATGGAAACTAGCACGTGATGGAGCCTCCATAACAAAAGTTGCATAATGCAGCATTAATTATGATGACCATAAAGGGTGTTAATTTTTGAAGAGTTTTGTTAACACATTACTATATAAAATAAAACAGTTAAAATCCCGCTGTCCTCACCTGTACATACATCAGGCTGTAGTGGAGCCTCTGTCCCCTGTACACTCACAGGGCTGGGCTCTGTGTCTCTCAGGATGCTGCTGCCCTGCTCCTGTGCTGGTGTCATAGTGTTTCTGCTGAACTGTGGAGGGTTAGACTGGCCTGGCTCCGTGGGCTGATCAGTGGACAGCAGCTGGAGCAGGGTGGGCAGACACTGGGCCTGTAGACCAGACCTGAAGTCCTCCAGGAGAGACAGGAGCGCACGTGGGCTCTGAAAATATCACATAGGTTTGATCACAAGGAAGTGTACTGCTGACAAGACAACAGGGTTTTTAGCATTATTTATTCAGCGTGAATTCAAAGTTTTGAGCAATAACACAACTGCGCATCCGCTGAACGTTCACAATATAATTAATTTACAATAAGAACCATATATACTCCACACAGTTGTTTTACTGAAATGTATGCACATGTTCACATGCACATTGGTGCATCCCTAAGTGTTATCCAGTTGTTAAGCGTCTAATTAGTTTTTAGTTTATGCTACAACTATAAGATTAACTAAACAAGAGGACAAGAAGGATAAACTCCACTAATACACAACATAACATAACAAAGTATAGTGTAAAAATATAGGCCTACAGTTGTATACTAGTTATGGATTTTAGAGTATTTCCCTGACCTTGTCCAGCAAGGTGGGCAGCAGCACAGACCCCTGGACCTCCTGCAGTCTCAGTAGGTCCATGAGGAGCCTAAGTCTACAGTCCTGTACACTGGGCTCACTCTGGGTTTGGCTCTTCAGACTAGTATAGACCTGCTGTAGTCTTCTTACACAGACAGCCCGAAGATCTGCAGGTTTTTCACTGTTCTCTGTTGACAGGGAATAAACAAATATAAGCAACTCATTCAAAGTAGAAGCTAGGTAGAGAAATCAAATGTTGTACGAAAATATGTGTTTAAATGCAAAAACAGATATCTCCGTATTTCCTTTTTGTTACCATTTTCTACAGATATTATCAAGAAACATAATGACAGTCAAATAAATCAATGAATTCAGATATGATTTAGTTTGTCTCATTTTTGTGGTCTATCTTTTGAAAATACCAGATTTCGTGCATTATTTAATGTTTTGTCCTTTCAATTACATTGACTTCAAATTATAATTCAGACGTTACTCTTACTTGAGTAGTTGGACCACTACTTTGTACTTCTACTTGAGTAAAATTATTTTGATGTTACACTTACTTGAGTACAATTTTGGCTACTTTATCCACCTCTGCTAGTGGATTATATCAAGGAGGGATGGATTCATATTTTGATGGCAGTAAAATACATTTGGCCTTAAAAACATTACTATTCAAAGAGTAAACTGCAAGCCTCTGATGACTTTTTCATATAACAGTTTTTGCAAATTTTGTAACATCTAAATTATATTTTAGTATTTATATAATTGGACAATCAGGCTTACTTAGAACCCTACATTCGTACCACATTGTAGCTGTGGGCTGTCCCAGTTTCGGCCCCTTTTATGGGAAGTCTAGCCAGAGTAAGCCCTGTAAGGTTAATTTAAGTCTGCTTTTAGATCTGGGTTAGTATAAATTTAGTCAGGCTAATTGTAGTGGTATGTAAAAAGATACATATCTTATACTGTAGTAAATGATGTGAAAATGTGAAAAACAGTAAAATACATAAATAGATAAATAAATTAAAAAATAAAAACTATACTCAATAAATTTTTATACAATTTATCTTCAATCTTCTGTTCTCTTTAAAGCGGGGGTATTACACTTATATGGGATATTAATTGCTAACACATAACATATTTAGATCACCATGTTACTATTGTGTTTTTATTGCTTTGAAAAAGCTATATTCGTCAAAAATAACGTTAAGTTACTCCCCCTTCAGAGCGCTATCACAACACAATCAGCATGCATCCTGCTAATGAAACTACTACATATCGCATGAGGTTTGTGAAGTTGTAGTGTTGTGTTTTACATTTACATTTATCTTTATTTATACTGGGGAAGCCCAATGAGAGCATCACTTTTTTTCATGAGCGCCCTGTTACAATACAGAACAACACAAACAAAAATAAACAAAACAAATAACTAGATAAGTCCCTTTAAAAACAGGAGCAGGTGTGACTAGAAATGTTTATCACCAGATTATTAAAGTGCATTAGTGGCACCAATGTATCCAGTTTTGCATGTCCTGGAAATGTATTTCATTTTTGGGAAACTAAATAACCAAAAGCTTTTTTTTCCCATTTCAGTTCGATTACGGCCAGTTTTTAGATGTAGACAACTATGAGACCTTGTGTTTAAAGTTAAAAAAAAAATCCAATGTGCTTCAGGCACTTCAGGATCTACTGAATCAAAAGCTTTAGTTAAATCAATAAACAGAGCTACACAGTCTTGTCATCAAGGGCTGTGAAAATGTCATTCAAAACTTTTGTGGTTGCAGTGACAGTCCTATGCTCTTTTCTGAAACCTGATTGATAAGACTTAAAAATGGAGCATTTATTTCAATAAATTGTAACTTGATTTGCAAATAACCTTTCTAAAGCTTTTGCAGAACAAAGTCATTTAGATAATAGCCGAAAAGTACTTACATTTTTAGTTGTCCCACCTTTACAGCTAAAACATGTGTCGTTTTCCATAATTCTGGTATAACTGCCATTTGAATTGATACATGAAAAATATGTAATAGAGGTTGATTTAAATATGGGGCAGCTAGTAAAAGTTTTGTGTCAAGGTCATCAGCTCTTTGGGTCTATGGAGCTGAGTGCATTTTAGACCTCCATGTAAGTGAAAGGTCTTAAAGAGAAAATCTGGCTGTTATCTGCCAGAGGTTGAGAGTCAACATAATCAAGATAAGAAGCATCACCATTATTATCCAAAACATCATATGCACAGATAAAATACCTATTAAAGACATCACATATTTCCTCTTTAAAATGTACATTAGCTGAATTCAATAACATATCAGTTGGTAATGTGTGAATATATCTGCCAGAGGTTGAGAGTCAACATAATCAAGATAAGAAGCATCACCATTATTATCCAAAACATCATATGCACAGATAAAATACCTATTAAAGACATCACATATTTCCTCTTTAAAATGTACATTAGCTGAATTACATATCAGTTGGTAATGTGTGAATACTCGGTTCTGAGAGGGATCTTGCTGTCCCAGATTTCCTTGACTTTTAGCGTGACTCTTCAGCGCAGACATGAAGGAAGATGTTTTTGAATTTCTAACTGATCTATTTCTTTTTTCATGCCCAATCCAAATCTGACCTACTTGTGTGTGCAGTTTTCTAGGCAGCATTTCTTTCTCTAATTAAACTTACTATTTCTGTGTTGGACCAGGGATTGTTACACTTTTTCATTCCAGTTTTTCTTTTAGGCTCATGTTGGTCTGCAATTTCATTAAATGTATAGATAAAAAAAAATAAGGCCATATTTGGGTCTGGGAATTTGCCTTATAATTATGGGGTTTGTTTGTTAAGATTATATCAATAAGTGTGCCTTTCTAGGGTCAGGTCTAGTCGGAAAAGAAATTAGTTGGTGAGATTCAAGGCCATTGTTTTGTATAATGGGTTTGTATATTTATGGAAAATTGTCATGTGGGAGCATGGGTGACGTGGGCTTGTGGGTTGAGCATTGGACAGAATCTTAGGAGGGTTTGAATAGGGACCAGGAGAGATCACTAGATTACTCAAACATGTACTGAGGCAACAAAATTATGTTAACATGGTAGAATGCTTCAAAAAGTCGAGCACTGGACAGAATCTTACTGGTAACCGCACTGCACCCGGTCCAGCTGCGACTCTTGTGTCAAACCAGTTTAGCTGCGGTGTGAGACACGCGAGAACAAGAGGCTCTGTTGTGCTGTTGCGGTCACCACCTTTGAAGCTGCATGCGCGAGACCACATGTTCATGTGATAACTATTTACTTATTAAGGGAAAAGGCTTGCAGTTGGCGTCCAGCAAAAATAGAATCCAATGGATTCTCTGCTGGCACCACCGGACTACACGGTCTGCTGTCTGAGCACCTCTCATATTTTGCGTCTGCAGTCTGAGCCCGGGGTGAGGAGGGTTTGAATAGGGCCCAGGAGAGATCACTAGATTACTCAAACATGCATTTGATGAGGCAACAAAGTTATGTTAACGTGGTAGAATGCTCCAAAAAGTTGATTTTGCATAATACCTCCTCTTTAAAAAATATTATTTATGTTTTATATTGAGTCATTTATTTTATTGTCATTTGAATGTACTGTTCTCATTCACATTTAATTACATTGTGTGTGGACTATGCTCTAAAAATAAACTTACCTTTTGAATTTGAAATGTATTAATGGAATGCCCTCGGCGGTGTACCTTAATGTAACTTAATCCTACCCACTTCACTTGCCTTGTTTCAGAGTATCTTCTGTGCGTGCTGGCCCCTGTATTTCCTCGTGGGAGACCCCTTGTAGCAGTTTGATCAGCTGCCTTCTCTCCTGCTCTTGAGTCAGCACCAGCAGCTGCAGCAGAGCCTGTGTGGACAAAAATAGTATATAGTGTTTTGGGGTTTTTTTTTTCAGTTCTAATGACCACAGGCGTCCTTCCATCCCTGTAGTGTACCTGCTGAGATGTCTGTGAGACTGGCTCCACTTTGTGCTCATGGTCCTCAGACTGGAGCAGGAGGGCAGCCAGCTCTGCTCTCTGTGGACTGTGCACATCTGGCCTGGATATAGATAGACGTAAAGTGCACCAAAAGTTACTATAGTATAGGGCTGTAAAAAAGCATCAAAAATCAGATACTAATCAATATTAAAACTACTCATTTGAGCAAGTATCAATACTAAAAAATGTCACGTTCACAGGATAGAAATTTACCTTTCCTGAATAGCCTTAGAATGATCTTGAGCTGTATCAGAACAAGTATAAGACACATAGATAGTATTTGCCCATGGACCACTATGGAACCTACCTGGACGACTGAGGGTTTACATAGATATAAGACCACATGGGAATATAAAAGAAAGTACTATGATTTAATGTTCAAAATCTAAATAAAAGGTGGGTTATTTTAGCAAGGATGAGAGGAAAGAAAAGAAGAGGAGTGAAAGTGCATTATAAGGGTTGAAATTTACTAATTCATATGTTGAATTTGATTGACAAATTAGTTTAGCGAATTAGTTTTCTTAAAGGTGCGCTGTGTAACTTTTCTGATGGAGGTCTACGATTTACTTGTGTCCGTGGAGATGGTTTTGCTTTGCCTGGAATATTTCACAGTATGACATTAAACAATCTATCTCCATGGAAACAACCAGGTGATGTCACCAGACCAACCCACAGGATCTGTGGAGAGGCGAGCCCACTCACAGTAAGATAGCATTTTTTTCAAGGTATTTCTGAGTATGAAAAACACCTGTAATGATGTATAATGCCATATTCTGGAAATGTCACGTAACATTTTATTGTGTAAAATAATTTGCATAATAATTAAAAAAATAACTACAGCAGTTAAAAGCACAAATGCAGTGTTTAAAAGGAAACAGGAATGTGTTTTATCAGTAACTATTTTTGTTAATCTAATATTTTGCCAGTGTTCCCCAAATGTAACTTCTCAACGTATACAGTATGAACCTGATGAGAGGTGATTCGCAGAGAGGAAAAAGTAGCGGGCTGTGATTGGCTGACAGCAATAGACAGTCTCACCAGCTCTCCCAGGACTGCTGAGCTTCCAGAACAGCACCATACGACTGCTTTTGTCTCTGAGCTCGGACAGTGGCCAGTCTGATGTACAGACACACAAGCCTCAGACTGTCCCTGTTCAACCTGCAA
>KN483235.1:0-22750 GCA_000787095.1 Periophthalmodon schlosseri | reverse complement strand
AGCAGTAACTTACAATGTTGTAAAATAAATAAATTCAAAGGGGAAAAAAGGCTTATTAAAAGAACCTATTTGGCCAATCCTGCATTCATTTGACCTCATTCAGGGTCATGCATTGTGTCTATCTAAGCTGACTCAAGGTGTGTTACCACTGACTACATCACATCTAAATCATATGACGTAGTCATATGATTGAATAGCAGCAATCTCTGTACATTGAACTCTTGAAATCTCCAACCTGAATGAGAGAAGATTCAACATGGTACATTTAATTGTAACGCCAAAATAGCAAAAAATAAAAATAAATGATACAGTATTTTTACTATGAAACTATGAGTAGTAAGTGACAAAGTGAAAGTGGTTTTAAGTGTAATATTTAACATTGTTTTAGTAATATTGTGTTAAATGTTTACTACATCTAAAACCTTACCATGATTGTAATATTAAACCTTTTTCTCATTCAGAGGTAAAAAGAAGGTTATGAAGAAACAACACAACCATATCAAGGCAGGTAGTGTGTAGGTAACTGGAGACTTTTCTAAAGAGATCAGTTTTGATAATATTCCTAGAACTCACCAGCCTCAGTACTTTTGTTTACTAAACATCTGTACAGTTTATGTGAGAGTGCAGTTTGCATGTTCTGAAAAACCTCAATGTACGTAAAAAGAAGGTTAACACTGTGTCACCTCAACCACAACCAAATGTGTGTTTTTTGGGGGTTTTTTTTTGTTAATTCAACATAAATGTGCCAACAGAAACATGTCTAACTTGAGGTTTAAGTATCAGCCAAACGTGAAAGCATTAAATGGCACAAAAACATCACAACAGACAGCACAATGCGAAAGGAAACTAGGCTTATTTTAGAGGTTTATATTGGCAGGAAACAACAGACACAATAGAATGTAAAGTCTGACTCACACAATACCAAAAAGTACTGAGGAACTGAAACTACAGAAGAGACTGTATCAAGCAGGTGTCAGTGCCAGCTACTGCAAAACACTCTCTTCCACTGAACCATTACTGACCATTACAGCTTATTTAGTTACTATAGCTACTTACAGGTGCCAATGCCAACTACTGCCATGCATTCCCTTTCACTTAACCATTACTAATCATTATAATATTTAGTTACTGTGGTGGTACTTTTTCTGGTCAGCCGCCATCTGCTTGTCCCCATGGAGATATTATTGCTTTACCTGGAATGTCCCACAGTATAGTTTTAATGTTCTCTTATCTCCATGGAGACAAGCAGGCATCACCACTTTAGCTTTATCTGGGGCAAATATTGCAAAACTGTCATGTTCATGGGCTATTCTCGATCCAAACAACTAATCAACTGATCAAAAGAATAATCACCAGAAATTAGCAAAATAATCGTTAGTTACAGCCCTAGAATGGAGTGACATTTTTGACAGTTCCATTTGTGATTTATGATTTCAATTTGCACAATTAACTAATCCCCAAGGCTGTAATTTTTGAAGTACCATAATTTTCTCCACAAACAATAAAATATCTTATTCCACATAAAAAACTGCTAGCGTTGTAGTTTAGATCTGTACAAATGCGTTCTGAAATGAATGAATTTCTTTGTCAGTTCATATTTCAATTTTAGTTTCAGTATTAGTAAGATTTTTGCCATGTCTGATAGTTGTAGTGTTGTAACAGTCACTCAGACAGTGAACTTAGGGATGTCCTGATCCAGTTTTTTTTGGCTCCCAATCCAATGAAAATATATATTTTTTAATCTATAATTCCTGATACCAATCCGATACCAATTGAATCCCGATTTTGATCATCTCTTCTTTATAAATAATTAAGTATTCTATGGTGGATTTAGCTCCAGCTGAATACAATTATTACCAGATATAAAAACCTACATAAAAATAATAATAATAATTAATAATTTGTTATAACTACTACTACTACTGTGAGACAAGCCTCTACTTTGACAATGTTTAAGTCCAGGCTCAAAACGGTTCTGTTTAGCTGTGCATTGACTGAAAGGTTTTTATTCTGCACTTTTCTCCTTTAATGTTAATTTTATGATAATTACTTATGATTATTTATGTTTTGATTTGTTGTATTGTGATTTTAATGTCTTTCTTATTCTGTAAAGCACTTTGAATTACTTTGTGTACGAATTGTATACGAATTGTGTACAAACAAACTTGCCTTGCCTTGCCTTGACTAGTAGTAGCGGTAGCAGCAGTAGTAGCACTAGTAGCAGCACTAGTAGCAGCAGTAGTAGTAGTAGTAGTAGTAGTAGTAGTAGTAGTAGTAGTAGTAGTAGTAGTAGTAGTAGTGGTGGTGGTGGTGGTGGTAGCATTCATAATAGCAGTAGCAGTAGCAGTAGTAGTAGTAGTAGCAGTAGTATAGGATACAGAGGTTAAAAGGATTGATATCTCTATGGACCTGAAGTGGACGGGTGTGGGTCGAGTGTAAGTGCTCGGATAAACAGGTCAAAATGGCAGACTGATGTCTTCTGAACACCCAATACAAAAATATAACATTGCACCAATTCAATTCACTTTAAATGGGGAAATGAAAAATAGAAATGTATATTATTGGATATATATACATAACACCATAGAGACTTAAGAACAGAATATAAAAATACTGCATAAATATTGTCATCTCGGTATTAAACATGATACAGTATTTCTCTTCCTTGTGCATTCAGTTGTTGTGGTTAGCCTGTATTACCTACACCAGATAGTATTGGAAAGCATTCTGTCTGACTCATCAGTGACCTGTGGAATGTACTTTGAAACTGGCCACGGATTTGGTTTCAAGCCTCTTCAAGCAACAGTAGTAAGTAGGCCCATCAAAATAATTACAATATCAACTGTTGTTAAATATATGAAAGCTGGAGCAATGTTTTCTGGGATCAATATTTATTGTGTGTACTATTTCTTTGCACCACTGAGAAAAGTTTGGTTATTTTTTGTCTATAGATAAGATTTAAGCCGTAAAGTTTGAATAAATCATTTCTATGACTCATTATAAATACAAACAAACTTTTTTTTACAATATTGCACATTTAGAATAGGTTTTTGGGGGTAATCCTGCTTCAGGGTTATTGTGTCAGTGGCATAAATTAGTTTCAATATTATCGTTTATCGTCTATATTTTCTTCATCAACATATCGCACATCAAAATTTGTTATCATGACTGGCCTAGTAGTAAGTAGTAATTAGTAGTAGTTAGATTTGTCAGACAATTGTTGCGATTAGATTTGAGATTTATGTTATAAAATGTTATTCTGTTCAGAGTGCACATTGTAAACAACTCCAGGAGGATTTGAGAAAAGACTAAAATATGAACTGATAAACTAACCCATGCCCATCCCATGCTTTTTAAGACATGTTTGTAAAGATAAGATTTTTCTATAAAAAGACAAGATATTTAGTTTTTTGTAGAGGACATTCGATATTCTGTACAGTCCTTGTAGTAGTAGTAGTAGTAATAGCAGTAGTTTGTTTATGTGTCTGTTCACATTGATAATAAAGGCTTTACTCAGAAGCTGTGGACTGACTCATCACGGACGCCCTCAGGTACTTTACTTTCTGCTGATGTGGATTCACCGTATTACACAAAATACAGTCACTCCATAAGAGAATGTACCAACAACGTCACAAGAGCACATCAGGACCCCAGTCTGCTGTATATCTACATCACTATATATTGTTCTAGCTTTCATATATTGAACAATAAGTCGATATAGTAAATATCTTGACATATCTATTCTAAGCCACCAACCACTCATTTGAAGATAGTGAGGTACAGATCTTAGCCAAAGAAAAGAAATTATTTGAGAGGGGAGTTAGGACACTTTTGCACCCGTTAGTCCGGTTAACTGGTTCAATTGGGGACTTAAGTTGAAACATTGTTGCAGTTTTCATTTCACGGCTCAAGTTCTCGACACATTTCAGCTTGAACGAAGCAAACAAAAAATAAAATAGAATATACTCCTCACCTGAGGTGGCGCTGCATTGCAAATAGTGGAGGAAATGACAACAAAGTAGAAACCACGTTTGCCCATTGGCCAGAGGAAAGTCCCTACCCGATCTGTTACTTGTCAACAAAAGTTAAGGTCAGGTTTTAGCGATACTTCAATTTTGCATTTGGATTTTACAAATATATCGGACATATGCACTTCAAACTGGGCTATTGGGTGCAACTGACAAGGCGTCAGAGCAGGAGAAAGTTTACTTCAGGGACGTGACAACTGCATGACATGAGTGGGTGAACAAACCATGGAGTGACATGACAACGTTATTACACTGTCTGGATAGTAAAGACATGGATTAAGGTAAGACATGACTGTAAAGGGCGTGAGAGCATTATAAAAGAAGAAATACATGTAAATGTGAGGATTAGTCACAGCTCTTTACTTTATGAGCCCGTATAACTGATTAGCCTCAACTCCAACTTTTTTGTAATCAGTCCCAGAAATTGTGATATATTTTAATCTGATTACATAAAACAAAAGCGATCATTAATTTCGTCCTCACTATAGGTCTTGTTACAGCCTATTTCTCCCATTTTGATCGTTATTCTTTTAATATTTATCAGCACACTATGGAGGCTTGGGGAACGAACCTCGACCCAGATCAAGGGAAACAAAACAAGGAAAACTATAGTGATGATAGCCAGTATACTGGCATAATAGGTGTGAGAGCACCCATTAGGGACCTGAATGATTATGAAAAATATGACTCAGGCACAGTTCACAGCGTAGCTCAATAGACCTGGCTAACAAACAGAAACTGTAAACAAATAGGTGTGTTAATTTCATTGTAGTTAGCTCCTCCCTTCAGACAGATAAAAGGCAGTGTCTACCAGCAATCTGACCAAAACTGAAGAAACCGCTTGGATGAGCGGCCAAACTCTAAATCTTTTGTTCAGTTACAGAATTGAATTTTTCTTTTGCTACGGATCATACCTGGACGACTGAGGGATTACACAGAGATACTGCACAGTATACTATCAGTATAACCAGTACTACTACTACAAATACTACCACTACTACTGCACTGGGGCTGGGCACTATGACAAGAATCATTTTTTTCCTGACCAACTGACAAAATCTTAACTGATTAAAATTCTATTGATCCGACGGCAGTCTAAGTAGGGAGTCCGAGACTTCCCTCACCTCAGACACTTCCTCCAGCTCTTCCGGTGGGACCCCAAGGTGGCCGAGAGACCTAACCAACTTTACTACAAAATTGCAATTTGAATGAGGGAGCTTTTGTTCAGGTAACAGAAAGAAGAAAGAACAAAAGAAAGAAAAAAGAACAAAAACATCTCCAGTCTCCATGGTGACTTAATAAAACCTGTTAACTGTAGTCTAGACCTCTACAAACATGTTGCAACATGTAGCTGACTCTTGTATTAGGTTAGCAGTTCATACAAAATCTCAAATGCAAATGTACCCGGATTGAAATGGCTACTGTGAACTGAATTCTGTTAAAATTTTCCAAATATATTATTTGTATTTATACAAGGTTGTACAAATTGAACCAATATCACTTTACTTGAGCTGTAGTCGACTAAAGATATATCCTGCCGATCTATTAGTCGTCTAAAAAGGGGACAAGAAAAAATCTCTCAAAATGATTATGCATCTCTATGTATCTGACCCAAACTGCACTCACAAGACTACACCTACATGGAAGTTTGCGCAAAGACAACTACAACAGAAATAAGAACGAGGAAACAATGTATTTATACAAAGACAGATCAAACTTGTGAATCTGCCTTTTTACATACAAGAGCCAGAGCCATCACAATGGGGTAGGCAAACCAGGCAATTGCTTAGGGCCCCAGACTGAAACGGGGTCGATAAAATATGATTCACATCATTAAAAGCCTTGAAAATGTAATCTTAGTAATGATGAACAATATTTATTCTTAAATGTAAATTGTCAAAGCGCAAATAACCTGTGTTTTATATCACTTAGCTGTTAAATTTTATATGACGGGCCCCGAACCACCTCTAGGGCACCCATGGCATCTATCTAGAAACGGCTCTGTCTTCAGCTAACTCAGTCACTAATTTCTCTTTTCTGCTGTTGTCCCATATAAATCCTTATAATCTAAATAAAATGATTAGTCGCCTATTAAAATGTTTTGTCGACTAAGACGCCGATCAACTAAACGATAAAGGCCTACAGTCCTCCACCTAAGTACTACTACACCAGAGTTCAGGGCATAGAAAGCAAAGAAAGAGGAACAGCGTCTCCAGTTACCAAAAGGGTTTTCTTTTCACAAGACCGATATCAGCTGAAACCTTGGACCATAAATAATACAAACGGGAACAGTATTCTTACATAATATTACCTACTGTTACATATAGCTGTAATTCTTTCACTTCAAAGCAATAAACACTGTCATTCTAGTCATATTTGCACAATCTATTTTAATCAAGGAAAACAAACATTTCTAAATCCATTGTCTATCCTAATAATTTAAATGCAAGGGAAAATGTTATTGTTGTCAAGTAAAAACTAGTCTTTTATATTCAATACTAAACTAACACATAGACGTAAAAACAAAGTCATTTTATAATAAGAAAATAAATATTGCAATAACAACTACCTTGTATTATATAACGTGTTATAACTTGAACAGTTGGCAAAAGTAGCACACCATTTGCCCAAAGTAAGGTTTTGAATGTAAAATGTAACCTACCATTAATACGCCATTTTATTATTTAGCTGTGGTTGCTTCATAGTATCAGATTATACTGTCTCGATCTAATGCAGGTTTATTACACAACTCCATCAACTTTAATAGCAACTTTAATTCTGTAAAATATTTTTGTAATGTTTTATTTATTTATATAAATGTGCTAGTCTTGATTTGTAGCCTGTTGCACGTATGTTTTAATATTATTAATAATAGATCCTATAATTATATTCAAGATTACATGTTGTTTATAAGACCCATTGCCTCGTAAATTAAGCTTATTAGAATTAAAGATAAACTAGTAAAATAACGAAACCAAGACGTAAGAAACTGTAAACTGTAGTTGACTAAGAGGATATATATATTCGTATTATAAAATCATTAATTGTCCAAAAAGAGCTATATTTTACTTTGGGCCTTACGAACGAAGCATCGAGCGCATTGACACCCTTATTTTCAAAAATCTTATGGACAAAATCTTCAAAATCATTCT
This sequence comes from Periophthalmodon schlosseri, assembly GCA_000787095.1. Lineage (NCBI taxonomy): Eukaryota > Metazoa > Chordata > Actinopteri > Gobiiformes > Gobiidae > Periophthalmodon > Periophthalmodon schlosseri. The sequence continues at coordinate 15,570 of KN483235.1, read as the reverse complement.
TACCTTGATGATTAAAAAGCCTCCATAGCTTCGTAAACAGTATCCCCATGGCTGACGGTGTCCAAAAGCCGATGCCAGTTTGAGAAAATCTGATTTGAACTACACAATGCTATCAACTTTAGCTAGCCTGCAAGCTAACTAGTCTCACAAATGTACATAGTTTTAAGGACAAACGACATGTTTGCTGGTTTGAAAGGCAATCTATCGAAAGTACAAAGGCTAGATGAAAAGGGTACAGAACCAATGTGGTTACGGTGGTTAAAAACGAAAATGTAAGTAGAAAATGCTAGGTTGGAGCTGGCTGGAGTGAAGTCATGTAGGCAGCTTCGCTAGTTAGCTGTCAAACTCGCGCATGCGCACAGCGGACTCGTCATTCGATTGCTGGTTCAACGTCCAGAGGGGTGAGGGTTCAGCATTATTATGACCTGACCCTGAGAAAAAAGTACAAATAAGAGAATAAAACATGTATATAGGGCCATATGTGCAGATTTTTAGTCTATATTTTGTCTAAGCACTGTAATATTGTGACAAGGTAATAGTAAGGGGGTCACTAATCTCAGAGTTGACCATTTGAATGTGTGAGATGAACTGTCTATACCTTTAGAATATTAATCTTTGTTTTGTATGTTGGTATGTGATATTTCCAATAAAACAAAAAGATCTAAGGGTTGCAAGATAATTTCAATATAAAGTAATGATATTATTTCTTAGTAGTAGTAGTAGGCTAGTAGTAGTAGTAGTTTTCCCATATAGTTGAATTACACATCCTTTCAGTATAGCCACGCCAGTAGGCTATTTGTTTCTCTAAGCAAAACTGAGCAATTTTGAAAATATGTGTGGTAAGAGTATAAGAGTTCAAGTATTGCAAATAGTCTAAAGCTCATTTTGGAATATTTGGTTTTCTGCGGGAATACAACTGTCTGTGAGTTGTCATATTGAACCTACCTCTGAAAAGTGCATGTACCTGTCAGTGTGTCCTTGGGCAAGACACTTCACCCTATTTGCCTAAGTATTAATGTGGCGTGTGTAAGTCCCATCCCATATAAACCCAGACTAAACCATTGTTAAAATGACTTAACAATGTCCAACTGAAGAGGGCTACACCAGAATTAAACCTGATCTGACCAGATAACATGGGGCCAAATTGGTTGATGGTTCCATCTCAACTACGGTTAGGTAATACAATTATGTCCTTGGGCAAGACACCTCATCCACTTTACCCATGTTTGAATGTATAGTATTTAAAAAGAGTGGTTGGTAGTGATAGGAGAGAGTTTTTGTGCAGATTGGCAGTGGCTCAACATGTAAAAATATGCAGAGTGAATGATGCAATGCAGAAACACCTTAGCATGTAAAAAGGCTATATAAATCAAAATACAGTATTAATATTTATAAATGAATAATTATATGTTTTGAGTACCCCCTGAGGAATACCGTGTTCATGTATTGACAGTAGAGGTGAGAGATATATAGAAGATTGACAGAATTAAAATTGAATAGATAGAATATATTAAGATAAGAATAAGTGCTATCATGAATAATCAAATAGTATCAATACAGGATGCAAAATGACTGGATTAAAACAAAAAATTAAACAACAAACTCTTGTGTAATCTTTCAAATAATGGTTGTCATCAGCGGGATGTCAATTTGGACTTTGGCGATTAATCAACCAGAACCAGAATCAAAATGACATTTCTGCGCTTTTGTGTTTAATTTACAGTCCATCCATATTTGGGCAGTACTTGAACCTTAACCATGTCATTTTCAGGCACATTTTAGTTTATTTCTGATGGATTACAAAAATATTGACACCAGGATAATCCCCAAAATATAGTGGAAATAGTACCAAAAGTACTGTTGCCAAATTTGTACTTAGATAAAAGTAAAAAAGTATGCATGAGAAACACTACCCAAAGTGCAATGCAGTGCTATAATGTGTCTTTGTTGGTAAAAAGGAGTGGAGAGTTACCATGCATTAGGGCAGTGTTTCCCAACTAGGGGTACAGGGACTGCTGACGGTACGCAAGCACCTGTCAGGGGGTACTAGGAATTATTTCAGATTAAAAAAAAATAAAATAAAATAAAAAAAGATAAAATTGAATAGTATTTGAATCAAAAATGTTCTTAGTAATACATGCTTAATAATGTTTCTGTATGATAATTCCGGCATAAATATCATTAAAACAAGAAAATAGAATAGTAGTTATTGGCTGTAATAGTAAAATAAAGAAAGAAAAAACACTGTTACATGATGTAGTGGGTATTCATGAGTGCGAGACAATTTACAGCTACGCAAGACAAAAAAGGTTGGAAACCACTGCATTAGAGCAATTGGAACTTGTTCTGTATTCAGTAACTTCTATTATTTTAAATGTAACAAATTACAATTACCCTGAAAATCTACTCAATTGCAGTAACATGAATATTTGTAATAATTACTTTCCTAACCATAAGCGGCATAGGCCCACATAGGTCAAATGAAAGAAGTAGCAGCTCTATTGTAGCATAAGGGCAGTTTATTTCATTGTTTTAGTAAAAGGCATGGCACACAAACCAATAATCAGTGCATCATTCTCTCACAGGCAGTTTTCAGATCCAGTGGTTTCTTCTTATGCTCCAGATTTCAAAACATCAACAAGAAAAGCTACTGTTTAAGTTGCCGGATAGTTGAACAGAAGTCTATAGTCGATTTGTAAAGAGTCTCTGGCATTTTAAATCACACGATATATGGATATGGCAGTAAACATAATGGTATATTTATATTTCTGTAACAGCTGGCAGCATACAAGTAAATTCATATATTAAAAACAAAAACTGCTCATTTTTTTTCCAGTGACAGAAAGACTACATTCAGCATATCCCTGGCCATTTCACTTTTGCAGATATCAACAAAATCAATATAGGAAATGATATTAAATACAGGATGATATGGTTAAAGCTCCACTATGTAACTTTTCTGGTGGAGGGTCCTCACTTGCTCGTCTCCATTCAGACATTTATTTGCCTATAAGCATTAAACTTATCTATGTCTATGGAGACAAGTAGTAGTGCCATCAGGCCAAATTACAGGTCAGATCTGTGGAGAGGCCCGCTCACAGTCAGAATGCATGTTTTTCAAGGTATTTTTGAGCAATAAAAACACCATAATTGAATAAATACAAGATGGATATGTTTAATGCCACACTGTGGACCAATGCAGGCAAAGATTTACATCACCATGGAGACAAGCAAGTAGTAGAAAGTAATAGAAAAGTTACATGCTGCATTACTTTATAGAATGTCAGTATATTTTTTTAAATCTAAATAATTACTTTAATGGGACATGTGTTTGTATAATTGAAGATATAAATGTCTAGGCACCAGTTTTAGCAGTATCTAACTAAGATGAACTGTTTGCCACTATATCTAATGCGTAAAAAGTGCCAGGTCTAAACCAATTCAGTAGTTCATTTTGTATGCTAATTTCACTAGATTTATGAACAGTTTTTTTTTCTTTTTCATTCATTGTTGATTGCACAATGTTATAGGCATATGTGGGTTGGAGCAAGTCATAATAAATCGCTATTTGCCTATTAATCATAATTGTATAATGCTTCAAAAATGTCATATTGCTGTTGTGCACTTGGGCAAGACACTAAGTAACTTACCAGCATGCCTTTTAATTTGTCAAAGTAGCTGTAGTAGTTGCAGTAGTAGTAGCTTAGCAAGTACGGTAAAATTGGTATCTAGACAACATACTATCCATATGACCCATGTTACAGCAATATATTTATGAAAAGAGAAAAAGTGAAGGTAAACTATTTATAATTTAACTTGAAAATAAATCCATCCATCCATAATATTAAGTGCATCGATGCTACATCTCCATGACCGCCCTTTCCTGAGGAGTACAGCTTTATAATGTGTTTCAGTGTCAGTTTGCATTCTGAAATATTGATTAATGTTAGTCTAGCCAGCCATACCAACTGTTCTTCTAATCAATATAAAGAATGTGTCTTCCATGTTTGATGATTGAATAGTTAAAGGTGAACTGTGTAACCTTCCTGCTTCAGGGTCCGCCACAGGCCTCCATGGAGTTATTTCTTTTTCTTCTTCTTGAATGTTCCACAGTATAGCATTAAACTTATCTATCTCCATAGAGACAAGCAGGTGATGCCACCAGGCCAAGTGCAGGTACATGTGTATGAAGAAATGTAAGATATACAAGTTAAATGCCGTACTGCAGAACATTTGAGGCAAAGAACATACATACATACATCTCCATGGAGACAAGCAGATGGCAGACCCTGTTGCATAGTGTACCTTTATATACTGGTCAGAACTGAGTAGGGAAAACAGGATAGCTTCAAGACATATCAAAAATACAAAACACCCCATTTTAGACAGTAAGAATAGTGGTTATTGGTCCAAGCGGCCAATGATTCCCAACACTGCAAAAATATATATGCACATGTAACAAAATTATTTGCATTCTGATTATTAGTTTAGATTTATTTTAAAACATGACCTAGTTGACGGAAAGGATCAGGGGATTAAGTTACTATTTTTTAGGGTTAGATTTTGTAAATAAAATCATCTAAAATAAAGCAAAATTTCAAATATACAAGCTAGTAAAAATGTAATAAAATAATTTAGAAGATGGGTATGGCTGGTCAGGCTGAACTATCAAAATGGCATCATGATTGGGGCAGTAATACACCATTAAAAATCAATGCAATTTTTCAGCGCAGGCATTGAGTGGATATTTTCACTCACATCGCAGACAAACAAACAGAGCCTCTAGACTTTTTCCACAAGCTCCTGGTGCGTGCAATCTGGTTCTGAGTTGGTTTATTTCATTGTTGCTGAGTACTTTGGCCATTGCCTTCCCAGTTCACCTGTTCATAGCCTTCCCTGCATGCTACAGTAACATCACACATGAATTTCGGCTTCAAAAAACCTGTTTAAATCCCTTAGTATATGCTCTTGTGCTACTCCTTCCATCAACATTGGTCATATACAACAAGAGCTATACATTTGGCAGGGAAAGTGAAATCCTACACATGTTATATTGGTCCAGATAGGCGTAGAAACTTCACTATACTGTGGTCCTTAGCTTTCGATTTCAGAAGACATGTCTAGATTGGAGTGGAACTAGGGTTTAAACACGGTGTCTTGCTTCTTGGCTGTACCCGCCCGGAGACTCTCTGTTGCGGTGGGGTTTATAGGAGTCCTGGTAGGGGTCCTGGAAGTCCTCCTCGACCAAAGGGGAGTGGTCGCGGCTGTGTTGGGAGCCCGAGGAGAGGCGGTTGCGGTTCTTGCGAGCACGTTCGTTGTGGTAGTTTTCGTCAGCGGGCATCAGGCTGCGGCGCTCGACTGGGGAGTGGTCCGACGTCGTGTGGTTACTGTTACGGTTTCTTTGGGCCTAGAGGGAAAAGACAAAAAGAGTTGAAATTAAGAATTACAGGGAGTTTAAATATAATATACAGGAATGAGAGATGTGTGTGCCCACTGCTTATAAAAATATAAGCAGTGAACATTTTTCTTTTCTGTTATCATTTTTTCCATGTATTATTTGAATTCAGATTTTCATCACTATTCTTGTTGCTCTTTATTATTAACAATGTTTTTATCTTGTTTGTGAATCTAATATAATTCAAAATGGAACAGTAAGGTAAGGTAAGGAGTTTCTACCATAAAAACATTTTTAGTGCAGTGAAATGTCGACTCAATACCGTTGTAAATATACATCAGAACTAAGATACCAGGCTCTAATTCTCAATAACCCCATTTTAACAGCTGCAACAAAACAATGCATTTTACCCCAACACCTTTGAAAAGGTTCTCAAGAATACAGTATACAGTAGGAATGGGATGAGACTGAAGAAGTACCCAGTTTTGTTACTTAAGTAACAGTACACATACCAGGGCAAAAAAATGCTCAAGTAAAAGTAAAAGGCTCAGGCTTTCCAGTAGGTCTCAAACAATAATAAAAAATACTTTTATTTTTCAGTCCTGTTCAAAAATGTAGTGGAGTAGAAAGTACAGATACCTGCTCTCAAATGCAGTGAAGTAAAATTAAAAAGAATTCACTTTAAAATGTGCTTAAGTAAAGTACAGACAAATTAAAATAAAAAATAAAAATAAAATTAAATAAATACATTTATGTGTGTATACAAACAGCTACTGCTCCTGATAAAGTGTACCTTCACTTAAAAAAAAGTGTTGATAATTTCATTTAGATTTTTATTTTGCTAAATATTGCAAAAGATCTTGCCCCATCACTTGTATATAACTTAAGTATGGTAATAAAGAGTTCCTTGAATTTTTGAGCAATACATTATAAAACTCTTTTGATCAGTATATTATTAAACTGTACTATTTTCCTATTGTTCTGCATAGTCCAATCTATTTTCTCATTAGTAGTTCAATCCCTCCTCTCCCCTCCTGTGGTTGTCCTGATCATATTCACCTGGTTGGCAGCGGGGTAAGGGGCGAGCGCGGTGGAGCCCAGGTTTCGTCCCAGCAGAGGGTTGAGGGGGGTGCTCAGAGACGTGTGTGTGGCTCTCCAGTACGCCTCCAGGTACTCTGCCAGGTGTTCACACGCATCCTCCAACTGGTTCTCATCCAGGATTATATCGAACATCTCCTGAGAGCAGACAGGGAAGGGAGGGAGGAAAAGGGAAGAATTTTGAGCCATTTGAGCTCTTAATTAGAACCAGAATTAGTGGTAAACAAAATTCAAAATGACAAAAAAAGCTTGTATAAATTAGATCTTAGAAAAAATAGACTTAAATACAAAATATATACAGTATGGGCAGAGTTGTTATATAATTTGAACATTATCAGATATAAGCATTTTGTACCATTTGCTAATCTAGAATGAAGGTTTACTGAAATCCAAAGGTAGTGTTCTTAAAATGAGCTTTAACACTGTCAATAACACTACTAATATTACAACTACGACCATCTATAACCTCTATATTACTACTTACTATCACTACTTCCCCTCTACTTTATGTTTTGTTTAAATACTTTTACAGAGGCAATTGATTATTAGTCTATACTATAGTCTGATTTGCTGAGATTTTAAATCCTATACTCAATAAAAACATTGGAGTAAAAACATCAGATTTGTTTTACAGTGTTGGTGGTAGTATACTATTTTTCAGCGAAAAAATGTGTGGTTTTATAGGAGTGATATTGTTTCAATTTGACTCACAGAGGGACATTGTGAGAGTTTTTCAGCTGCGACGAGCTGCACATTCAGGTGTTTGCTCTGAGACTTTCCTCTGGATTTGATCAGACGCTGGAGCACCTGCACAGAAGCACAAAGGTTAGTTACAACAAACATCTTGAATGTTTTGGTCACCATCCTTCAATAATTTATCATGTAGTATCAATAGAAGTATCAAAGTGGGTATTGGCAAGACGTAGCAGTACGAAGACTGCATAAAAATAGAGACTTAACTCTGACTAAATCTGGAACTTAGACTGGACTAGACCAGGACTCAACCAGGACAAGAACAGGACCAAGCCAAGTCTAAAGCCGGACCAAAATGGGACCAAACCAGGATCCAACTAAGATAAGTGTGATTGCAGTCATCCTCAAATGCACAACAAAGACAGATGCAAAGGCATCTAAATTGAAATTAAACTATAAAAGGAAGAAATGAAAAATTAAATCAACTTGTTTCTGGATTTCCCTCATACATTTTGTTACAACTTTGGTTTGAAAAAGTCTGGATCCTGATTAAAAGGACAGGAGGTGAGTTTGGGTGTATACCTTAGGTGAGAGACTTTGATGTGGACAATGATAGGAGCTAAAGAGGTCTTAATGAGCTGTTATCTGTCTGTAGTGGTCAGTATCTATGAGTTGCTTTAGACAGTTAGGTTTGGACCTGGTTTAGTGCTAGTTTTATCCTGGTTAAGTCTTGGGTTAGATCTGGGTTAGTCCTGTTTTAGACCTGGTTAAGATTTGATTTAGTCCTGGTTTAGTACTAGTTTCTTCTTGATTTATATCCTGGTTTAGTCTGATTTAGACCTGGTTTAGTCCTGGGTTTTGGTGCGTACCTTGGGTGAGGAGACTTTGACATGGACGATGATGGGAGCTAAAGAGGTCTTAATGAGCTGAGCTGGGTGGTTTATGGTGTCTGCATCCAGAACCACGAGCTGCAGAGACCGGGCCAATTCGAAAATACGCTCAATCTCACTCTGCACCTCCGCTGGGAATTCAGAGTAAAGACGAAACCAGAAATAAAGTTAGTGAAGGTGGAAAAGACAAGAGTTGACAGTCAGTAAGTTTACATGCAAGAAAAACAGAGAAATTACCACCCATAGAACTTAGCAATCTGCAGAAGCAGGTGATTTCACAAAACCAAGTAGCTTTTGGCAACAAACATTTTCATGAGACAAGCAGGTGACAAACCTTACATAATATATTATATGTCTAAGTTAGCAGTGTACTGATTTGGTATGTTATTATTGTTATACTTTTATTCAGTTGTAAAAGAAGGTTGAATTCTAGACAAAATGTTTAGGGTTTTGCCACTCATCTAAGTAGTTTCTTCAGTTCTGAGTTCTAAGTCAACTGAACTACTCTAAGGCATCAGCTGTCACTTGAGTCATATTTTGAATTATCGTACTGACCCCAATGAGTCATCTAGCACATATTAGCATACTCTGATTAGCCCTATTGTTTGTTTTGGTTTAATGGAATAGGCTGAATAGGAGATTTTTAAATAGGTTAGAGTAAACACTATGTTAGTTATATTTAAATCTTCCTAGGCAGGACACTGGTTACCTCTAAAATCTCTCTTGCATGTAAACATAGTGACTGACACTGTATAATCTAAATCCATGCACATCATTGAGTGAGCGTTGGTTTTACCCAGACTGGAGCGTGTGTTGGACCTTTCAATGATGGCTCTCTTACTGGGGTTGTTCAGTACTGACCTCTTGGCCAAAGAAATGTCAGCCGTTACCCTGGTGATGGATATCCTGAAAACATACAAAAACAGTTAGTATTATGTTGAAGTATAAAAATATAAAAAATATATGGGTTGATCAGGCAAAAAATATATTTAATTAAGTATCATATTTATGTATGCGTAGTATATGTCCGATCTTGTGTGGTTTCCCAGTCTGCTCTCAGTATGGTGTTTTAGACCTGGCTTATTCCTGGGTTAAACCTGGTTTAGTTCTGGGTTAGACTTGGTTTAGTTCTGGGTTAGACCTGGTTTAGTCCTCCGTGGGTTGGTGTTGGGTCAGTTCTGGGTTAGTCTTTGTTTAGTAGTCTTGGGTCAGTACTTGCATCTCTTATGGAATGTTCCTGGTCTGCAGTGGTCAGTATCTATCAGAATTGCTTTAGACCTGGTTTAGTCCTGGTTTAGTTCTGGTTTAGTCCTTGGTTAGAACTGATTTTATAGCTTACCTTCCATCAAACCTGTGCTTAAGGAAGTCAAAGAGTGCTTTCTGCATCATGTCTGTCACCTGAAATGACAAAAAGCAAAAGAGATAGAGAAGATAAATACATATAAATAACAATTAGCTGCCTGTTAACTATACCCAATGGCAGTGCAAAAAAGTGAAGGTACAGTCTGCAACTTTTCCACCACCTGCTTGTCTCTGCTTCCAGAGTATGGCATAAGAATCCATGTGGTGTTTTGTTTTTAGCAAGAGAACACCTGTAATTGAATACATTCAGGATAAGTTGAATGCCATACTGTGGAACATTCCAGGTAGCGCAATAACACCCACCATCCACCAGAAAAGTTACACAGTGAACCTTTAAAATAACATAAATTTGGTTATTCTAAATACTTTAATAGCGTCTAAAATGTCCTTTGGAACTTCAAAACCACTTAACTTAAACTATTCCATCACCAGTATTGCATATAACCAGCCTTTTCTACAGAGTTTTCTCATAGACTTAAAATAAAGTGATCAAGGTCCACAATGAAACAGCTGCACCAGTGATCATGTGATGAACTGGACCAATCAAAAATGCAGACTCCAGATCAGGTTTAGAAATGAATATGGATGGACTACAATCAAGCAGAAGTATAATAATCTATAGGGAAGTAGTATAGTGCCATTTAGAAGTGACATTTGAATATAGAAATTATGATCAAATCTGAAGGCAACTATAATATTAAAGTGTATCCATGTAAATATAAATGGATTGGGTCTTGTTTACAGTATAGAGATTAGCAGTGAGTGGCGAAAGTAGTTTGATTAACAGTGAGTAATGAAATTAAAAAGCTGTATAATACCATGCTTTGAAAAATGCAATATGAATCCAAACCATTATTATTGTAATTGTTAAAATAAATAGTCCTGGTTGAATTCTGGGTTAGTTCTGGTTTAGCCCTGATTTAGTCTTATTTTTGTCCTCTTTTAGTGCAAAAACTTTATATTTAACATTATACATACATTATAATTATCACTTAAATCAATATTTGATATGAACACACAACCCTAACCCTATCTGAGGACAAGTTGGTGAAATATGTAAGATAAATCCTACATATACTGAACTACCCTATAAATAAATTGATTAAGTATTGGATATGTGAAATATTTGTAATAAATGTGTAAGACGTCTGTGTAATCCCTCATTCATCCAGGTATGATACGTAGCAAAAGAAAAATTCAATTCTGTAACTGGACAAAAGCTTTAGAGTGAAGACGTTTTGCCGCTCATCCAAGTGGCTTCTTCAGTTCTGGTCAGATTGCTGGAGCTAACTACACTGAAACTAACACACCTATTTGTTTACAGTTTCTGTTTGTTAGCTAGATCTGTTGAACTGCAGTAAGTGTAAACTATGCCTGAGACATATTCTGCATAATCGTTCAGTCCCCTAATGGGTGCTTTTGATTTAGGTCTGAGGATGGAGTTATACACAGGAGATAAATTATGTCTATAGATTTGTTTCCATAGGGCCTTTTAGGGGTCCAAAGTGGACTGCTGGAGGTACTACCTTCCAAAGGGGTCTGGGACCTGGGACCGGCTCACGGGGGGCGGTGCTAGTCATTGGAGGATCAGCAGCACGCCAGTGCTGCAGCTTCCTCCAGCCCAGTTGTGTTTCCATGCTCCAGGTACGGCTCTTTATTCAGGGCTATGCTATGTGAACAACTGACGTCACCTCAAATAATATTAACTCAGATACGATTTAGATTTTATTAATTCTCATAAGGCAGATCTCAACGAATCACAAAAAGACATTTAGTATTCCAAGTTTGCGGCACTGTGAGACGAGGCTAAGTTAGCGCAAACAATAAACTCATTCCGGTTTATCGTCAGTTTTTTGCATTTATTTCATTTACTTGCATCCCTACGCTGCGATTTAACCTCTCTTTATTCAATGCATTTGTGTTTGCTAGTGTTAGTTGCATTACACACTGCAAATGTAATATTTTTTTTATCTCAAGGCTCAATATATAAGTTGCCATCACTGGAAATACGGCAGTATGTCACAAGATCAAGTCAGCGTCTGGTGAGAAATTATTATTTTATGTTTATATCTATTTTTGCCATTTTAATGATGATCATTTATTGTTGGTTCTCCAGTGACTGCGTGGAGGCGTATCCAGTCCCAATCCCTGCGAGTTCATTGTTGTGTCATCGTTGATTTGTGTTGATGCTCCTGTTTCACCAGTCTTTTTATAACGGTCCTGTGGCTCGTGGCAACGCCTTTAGGTGTGCCTTGTTAGACCTGTGTGACACCCACGTGTCATGTCGTTTGTAAAGGAAATGCTCCCCGGCTGGGGGTGTCCCCAGCCAACTCGTCTGTGCCAACACAGCCCCAAGCAAACCGTGCCAGTGGAAATGAGGCTTAAGCTCCCCATTCCTATTGAAAGAAGGATTGTCTTTCCTAACAAAAATTCTCTCTTTAACTCCCCCTCAAACAAGTGGTTTGCCTGAACGATTATGCAAAATATGTCTCAGGCAAAGTTCACACGTACTGAATTTCAATACACCTAACTAACAGAAACGGTAAACAAATAGGTGTGTTACTTTCAGTGTAGTTAGCTCCTCCCTTCAGACAGATATAAGGCAGTGTCCACCAGAATTGAAGAAGCTCCTTGGATGAACGAAACGTCTCCACTTTAAAATTCTTGTCCAGTTGACAGAATGAATTTTTTCTTTTCCTATAAATGTGTAAGGCCTATTTATTACTGCATTGCTACTGATTTGTCAAATGAACAATTGCTGAAACTGACCAAAGCACTGTAATTTCCTTTCAATATGTTGTATGTAAAATGACACATAAACCTCTGAATCCCGAAGTGACAAAGCGCAGATCAGAGCCCCCTTCCCCCTTCAGTCATATGTACCTAACAGTGACGCTGTTGACAGAGGTCTTGCGTCCTGTGTGTAAAAACATGGTTCGTCTGTCACGTTAAAAAATTGTCCTATTTAAAAGTGCTATTCCACCTGCTCCCAGCTCTGCACAAACCAATGTCATCACTTCTCCTCACTCGGATACAGTGGATACAAAGGAAATGAGATCGCTAATAGAAAATCTGCCGTTTCTGCACTTTTCCCATCGCTGTGTGGAATTATACAGCCCTCTCATATTGATTCAGCGGTGAGAGAATCAATAAACAGGAGCGAATGTAACCAATGCCAGCTACAATAGGTCTACTTTTCAATTTATCAACATAGAAAGTCATTTTAGTCTCGAAAAAAAACAACAAAAAAACAGCATAGCACCATCCTCCTGTTTCTAATTTAGAAACCTTGGTCTACTTTCTCTCTCTTTCTATTTCTTTTTACAAGGATGCAGTTTACCCACAAGGCAGTTACCATAGCAACTCCAAGATCGGGAGGCGATGTTTCCACAGCGACGGACCACATCCCCCGTCTCGCTCTCTCCTCCCACCCTGCTCCATCCTCTAACACTGAGTCTATTACTGAGTGTGTTTAAATGCTATTGAGTATTCCAGATATAATTAAAGGTGTATTATCTAACTTTTTTGAGGGAGGGTCCAACACCTGCTTGTCTCCATGCTATTGCTTTGCCAGGAATGTTCCACACTATGTCATTAAACTCCATAAAGACAAACCACTGATGCCCCTGTACCAAGTTACAGGTTAGATTTGTGGAGTGGTGACTTCTCACAGGAAGAATGCATGTTTTTCAAGCGATAAAATAATCTGTATATTAATAAATACAAGATAGATATGTTTAATGCCATTCTGTGGAACATTCCAGGCATAGCAATAGCATCTCTGTGGAGAAAAGAGAAGAAGCTGTGCCTTGTATAAAACAAATAAAATAAGTTCAGCTATGTATTGTATGCCTATGGGTGCACACCTAGACATCACATCAAAATTGGGGCTGCGACTAAAGTTGGGACTCAAATCAGGACCAAACCAGGATATGTGTGAATGTACCCAAAGTTGCCAAAATCCTCGTTATCAGTATAGTTTATTGTTTAGTTAATTTGCTGGGGATATTTGCACAGTAATTGCAAAAAATATTAACACAATATCTTCACTCATCACAAAGTCAGGCCATCACATACCATTTGGTCGTTAACTACCGCAACAATTTATCAGTTTACAAAACAATATTGATTCAGTATTGCATTACAAACCAAGTGCTTGTATTTAAAATAAAGCTGGACTACAATGTGAAACACTACTTTATGTTGTTATTAAATATTAGTCATACCATGGTGATAGGAGAAGTCAGCAGAGTACAGTAACAGCATGAGTCAGAGGATGTTTTGGTTCAAAATACCCCATAATAGCAATGTACTATGAATTGAATTTGCATTGTCAGTTTAATTATAGCTCCAATTTATAACAAAACACAATGACTTAAAAGTGCACTGTGTAACTTTTGTAGTGGAGGGTCCATCACCTTTTTGTCTCCACCGAGATGTTGTTACTTTACCTGAATGCTCCACAGTATGGTATTAAACGTATCTCCTCTGAGACAAACAAGTGACATGACAAGGCCAAGTTACAAGTTAGATCTGTGGAGAGGTGAGGCATGTTTTTCAAGGTATTCTAGCAATAAAAACACCTGCACAATAATAAATGCAAGATAGATAAGTTGAATGACACTGCGGAACATTTCAGGCAAAGCCGTAACATCCACATGAAGACGATCAGGTGCCAGATTCTCCATTTGAAAAGTTACATAGTGTACCTCTAACCCAACTAAAGACTGGACCATTATAAAATCAACTTTAGTTCAATGAATAAAATCTAAACAATAATAAATCTATCCTTAATGTGCAGGTTAGCTTTTGACAGTACATAAAAAAATGTTTTTAAAAATCCCAATTTCAGTTTTCAATTTCATTTTCCCATACTGGACAGGCCTACCTCATAACCTTTGAGGGAAGGTCCCACCAGCACGACTGGTCTCATGGAGGGAACCACATCATAAGGAGGAATGTGCTCTGCCTGTAGGGGGCAACAAACACATGAATAAACATGTTAATCAATCTTAGTTATCAATCAATTAAAGTTGCTATGTGTATGTTTATCAGTGTTATTATAATCAATGTAATTGATGCAGATGTAAAATAAAATAAAGCTAAAAGTGCAAAAGAATTGGTCTTACAAGAGATGAGTCTTAATTAAAGAAGCTACATAAAATATTGATATTCATGAATATTCAAGACTGTTACCGTTTAATTAAAATCAAAATATCATGTAATCAAAAGTCCTCAAACAGCCCTTTAACAAAGGAAGAAAAATTTGACAGCAACCCATGTATACAATGTAATCTATTATAATCAACAAGACAACATAACTATTTAACATATACAAAATTACTTACCACTTTCTGCTTTTGTTTACCTGCAAAAGACATTCAATAAATTTAGTCAAAATTACAATTGTTCTACTGTACTGTATAGCTGTTAATAATGTATGTGAAAATATAGGACAGCTCCAAGTGTAATGGAGCAATATGTAACTTTTCTGCTTATCTCCATGTAGATATCACTGCTTTGGCTGGAATGTCCTACAGTATAGTGTTACTATCTATCTCCATGGAGACACCAGTCCACGTTACAGGTCAGATTTGTGGATAGACGACCCCACTTAAAGTAAGAATGCATACTTTTCTGGTATTTTGTGACTATAAAAGCACTTGAAACCACAAATGCAAGATAGATGAGTGTAGGGCCATACCGTGGAGCATTCTGGTCAAAGCAATAGCACCTCCATGGAGACAAACAACCAGAAAAGTTACATAGTGCTCCTTTAAATGTGTTTTATGTAAATTATGTGCAGGATTTGGATTTGGGGGCGGACTCGTCCACCACCCTGGCTGAAGTCACTGAGGTGGTTGCAGGGGAATCACACTCCTCAGCCTTCCCGGTAAGGTCTACTCCAGGGTACTTGAGGGGAGAATCCGACCGATAGTCAAACCTCAGATTCAGGAGGAGCAGTGTGGTTTTCGTCCCGGTCGTGGAACACTGGACCAGCTCTACACTCTCCATCGGGTCCTTGAGGGTTCATGGAAGTTTGCCCAATCAGTCCACATGTGTTTTGTGGCTCTGGAGAAGGCTCGTGGTGTCCTTTGGGGGATTCTCCGAGAGTATGGGGTCCGGGGCCCT
>KN483234.1:0-21964 GCA_000787095.1 Periophthalmodon schlosseri | reverse complement strand
AGGCATTGCTTAGTATCACTCACCAGCAGAGAAGTCCACCATGCGGATGTGGAATGACATGGGAGCTGAGATGGGACAAACACAGATGAGATGTAGAGAGCTGGAGTCTAAAGCCGGAGCTACGGAGTACAGGGGATGGCCTCATATACCAGTGACTAGGTCTAACATTTATATTCTTTTTTCATCTGAACCATCTGTCAGTTGGGAAAGCAGGTTTACATTTTTTTTAATTAAAGAGGCTCTATGTAACTTTTTTCTGGTGGGGCCTACCAACTCCTTGTCTCCATGGAGATGTTATTTAATTGCCAAGAATGTTCCACAGTATGGCATTAAAAATATCTATCTTGCATTTTAATCACAGGTGTTTTTTCCTCACAGAAATACCCTGAAAAACATGCATTCTGACTGTGAGCGGTGTCGCCTCTCCACAGATCTGACCAGTAACTTGGCCTGATGGAGTCGGGAGTCCCTAAATGTTCAGCATTTCTTTTTGAGAGCAGAGTTTAGCAAAGCAAAAAACATCTTTGTGGAGACAAGCCTTTGGCAGACCATCCACCAGAAAAGTTACATGTGCAACTAGATTTTGGCACATAATAAAAATATGTTAACATTAGGGATTGGACGATTCTCAAAAAAAGATTGACTCATTTGATTCAGGTGTTTTAATTCAACTTTGTGTGGTGTTCGATTCTCACATGTCCCTGCATATGCACACTGTGTTGTCATTTTAGCATGGGCAGGAAAAGGTTAAGCCTGGGGTCCTTTTGTAAATACAGCTCTATAGATGCTTACTGCTGCTATATTTTAACAGAGGTGAGTTCTATCTTTCACTCATTTTTTATTTCACACTGATAGACAAAAATATGAACTTTTAAATACTCTAAAACTGCTTTGTGGCTTTATGCATGTTAATCAAATATGGTCGTAATTTCTTACTGCTATCTTTTCTTAAATACTATCTCCTAAATTTTACAGTGAAATAACCTGTTTAGACATTATTACATCTTAACATGTTTAGTGGCAAAAACTGAGCAGAGGAGAGGACGTTTTTACCAGCTGCTGCTGGGAACAGGGAAAAACGTGCAGATACACAGACATGAGAAAGTCAGGAGGAGCAGAGACTTTCAGTCAAATAAATGGTCAAAATAAGTAAATGCAGAAAACAGAAAGATTTGACAGTGATGTTTATGTCTAATAATCTATAAGTAGCATATCATAAACCACATGCTCCTTATGAGACATAATTATTTTTTTTAATAATTAAAAATTCAGACTTGTAGCCTAAATCATAAACCAAATACACACTAAACTCCAAACTTGTCACATATAGACTACATTAAAGCAGTAGGCTAATAGTGTTATTTATTGGAAAATTCAGTTTTATTTAGCAAATAATTGTAAAAAGTTTTTGTTCAACAAAAATCAAAATAAAACCGAATTGTGACCCATGTACTGAAATAAGAATCAAATCGTGACAAAATAGAATCGCCCCAGCCCTAGTTAATAAAGGTAATATAGGCCCAAAATCTAGTCACTACTATCTAACTCTCTCTCAGTAGCATCTTTCATTGGATAAATCCAGAACTTGTTTTGATTCTCTAAACCTCACCATTCTTCCATTGGCTGTGGTGAACTGTCTCCTGAACTAGATGTACATAGAAGACACACAGTGGATTATGAAAATGAAAACATGTACACAAACAAAAGTACTCAGCTGAACTTTTACCTGCCAGAGCGTACTTCATGTCCTGAGCAAACAGTCCCCACATGACCTCTGCACTGACTTTACCCACATTCAGCTCCTGTGAGAACCTAAGAAGCAGAGGAAGAGTGAGAGGTGCAGAGGGGGAGTGAGAGGAGCAAAGGAAGAGTGTGAGAGGTGCAGAGGAAGTGATGTAGGAAGCAGAAGAAAAGTGTGAGGTGCAGAGGACGAGATGTGGGGTGCAGAGGAAGGGGTGAGAGGGGAAGAGGAGGAGGTGCAGAGGAAGAGATCAGGGGAGTATGGGAGGTACAGAGGAGGGTGGGAGGTGCAGATAAAGAGATGTGAGGTGCAGAGAAAGAAATGTGGGAGGTGCAGAGGAACAGAGGTGGGAGGTGCAGATGAAGTGAGTGGATGGGTAAGAGGTGCAGAAGAGTAGAAGAGTGTGAGAGGTGCAGAGGAGGAGTAAGACGTGCAGAGGAAGAGATGAGAGGAGCAGGGGAGTGTGGGAGGTATAGAGGAGGAATGGAAGGAGAAAAGGAAGAGATGTGAGGTGCAGAGAAAGAAAGATGGGTGCAGGGGAAGCGTAAGAGGTGTGGGGAACGAGAAGTGAGGAGCAGAGGAAGAGTGGAAGGTGCAGGGGAAGAATGAGAGATGCATAGGAAGAGTTGCAAGAGGTGCAGAGGAAGACTTGAGAGGAAGTACTGACTGGTTGATGACTGGGGTGTAGGTGTTCTTGTCCTCCTCAATGATGGACACAATGAGGGTGATGAGTTTGGGCCAGAAGTCCAGGTTCTGGAGGCTGGGGCCCTGCTCCTCTGGCTGAGCTTGCTCTTCCGGCTTCTCCTTCTGCTCCTCCTCATTTTCACCCTCTTCTTCTCCTTCCTCCTTATCCTCCTTTTGTGCTTCAGGCTGAATATTAAATGATGTAAGGTACACTTTATTAATGGGTTCATTTTGGGACGATGGGGGAAACAGGAGTCCAACCACTGACCTTGCTATGAAGCATGAGTCTAGCCTGTGTGTATTGCCTTGGCTGATAAATACTTTTAAGTGAATTAGTGAAGTGGATATGTCTTTCTTATGTGCATGTTAGATTGAGTTCCTTCTCTTTAGTGTGGGCACTGACCGTGGCTGTGACCTGGAACTGCCGGTTAAAGAGGTCCACACAGTTGTTGAAGATGTACTCGTAGGTGGAGTGGAGACAGGCTTTCACACACAGTAGGACCACATGAGCTGCTCTGGGTGGGCTCTGCAGCTCCAGCACCTGCAGACAACATCCACCATACACAGGTCTTTGGGTTATCTATAGTTTAAAGGGGGCATATTGTGTAAAATCAATTTAAATCAGTTTTTGACTGTGTTATAAAAGATTCCCTCATCATTAGCTTTGTCAAAGTTGTATTTCGGTAGATTAAAGCAGGTTTGAGTCAACCTATATAGATACAGTTGGCATTTGAGGGAACGCCCACTAATGGAAAGTTCAGACTCCTCCCTAAAAGAGAGAAAACACTGTATGTTTTCATTGACCTGAACGGACCATCTCCCCCATGACTCCAGAGCACGCTCCCCATTATGACACATTGCAGACTGTATCTGTTATCATGCCTTCAAGGCTTGAACGCTCAGAAAATATCTCCACCCACTGCTGTACTTTCTAGCAATTATTCAAAAATATTCAGACTCTGGATCATCATCAGTAAAAAAATGTAACAGCCACTTTTCAAAAATGAAAACATACATAAAAATCTACTGCTTGCTACTTTTAAATGCCACTATGAAGAGACGGGGCCTGCAGTTATGAACAGGAAGGCTACTTTTAAGCCGTTTTAAATCAATATCACCATTTACAATAAACCAAATGTAAACTAAAGACAGTATAGTTTTTATTAAATGCCCAAAAAAAAGTATTATGTCCACCCTAACAATTACCGCATCAAAGCTAAACCATCAGGGGGCAGCATACTTAGGTCAGTACCTTCATCCTGAAGAAGCTGATGCTGGTGAGGAGATCCACGGTGGACTTGAGGTCGTTCAGACGAGATTTGTCGCTGGCAGGGAAGTTGTTCTGGACATAAAACATTGATGAGGTTTACATTCATGAGGTTTACAGTGTGTAAGTGAGGACATATAACTGACCCTGTACATGGAGAGGTCGATACGCAGAGAGTTGTGGAGCTGATCCAGGATCTTCACAAAGCGGTCTCTCTGAAGAACAAACACAAAACAGTGTCTTTAAACAACGCTTGTACCTTATTGCTGATGTTCTGCCTCAAACACATTCAACCACACAGGGCAGATGGTAATAGAAACTCTACCATATTTACAGTATGTTCATATTGATGGTTTCATGCAGCAAATCCTTGGTAATATCACCTTGTCAATGCCTGATCTCATCTGATTTTGGAAACTAATCAGTAAACAGGATTAAGCTGATTAATACTGGGATGGGAGACCGCTGGGAATAACAGGTTTCATAGTGGAATGGCAGTGGAAGTGCCATTGTGTCCTTGGGCAAGGCACTTCCCCCACCTTGTAGCCAGTGTTCATGTGTACTCTGGTGTATGAATAAGTGTGTTGGTGAGAGTGAATGCAGGACCATGGATGGAAATTAGCATTTGGCTACAATCCAGCGTGTTTACAACGTGTATCTCATGTATGCTCTTTAAGGTCGTTTTCACACGTTAGTGGCTCTGTAAAGCGACCCCTGTGCGCACTAGATTTATTTCTGTTTCCTTTACTTTTGGGTCGGCCTTGTTCACATGCACCGCACATCAATCACTCCAAACATGCACCATAAGCCACGCGAGAGTCCATCAGCTGATTGCCAAACTTATTTCTATGACAACGCGCTTCAAGCGGACAGAGCTCCGTGAACACGTACGCACACGCTCGCTTCCCCTAAATGCGGTGGTCTTTTCTTTCACCTGTGGCTAAATATACAGTGAGGACTATGCGCGCTGGTGACAACAGAGAAAACGACACACAGACAAACCCAGGCTCACCTGCGCGACACAGGCGAATGTGTCAAACAGCAGCTCTGCAGCTCCCCTTCATACAAATATACGTGATCAGAGCGCTTTTTACCCAATTCCAAGCACTACTACTTGCACCCATAGACAGTCTGTGCTCACACCGCGGACTGCATACGTCGGCCCGGGTTGGCCCCATTCACACCACACTCGCCCTGCTCCAGAGTGCGAGTGGAGCCGCTCCGAGACCTCCTGTTTCAAGTGCTCTTGGACAGCCCATTTACTGTGGTCCAGAATGCAACTGTTGGGTTCACACTGGCCCAAACGCACCGCTCTCGGAGCAAATGCTCTTTTACGTCAACCTAACTAGTGGCAGTGTGAAAACGACCTAACTGTCCCCACCAAATAAACAAAATAATAATAAAGTACTGTATTAAGTAGAGATTAATGAGAAGAACGTAGGTAGTAATTTATAGAAAAAGAAAAATATTAATATTGGTTTTATGACATCATTAACAGCTTCATTTTGGGACCTGGTTTGTTCATATTGTGGACTGCATTTGTAAACTTTCAGAGTTTACAAATTTATGGTTTAATTCATATCAAATAAATATATTAATAACTAATTGTGAGGAGCCTGTGACTCACCCCAAAATTGCAGGCAGCGATTCTGGTGGGAGCGGGGACGTTGGTTAAGGCAGTGGGGTGGGCGTAGAAGGCATTGATGTTGGCCAGAAGGGCGCTCATGACTGCAGGAACCCCCGACAGCATGTACTTGGACGAAAGGCACAAGAAGTGTCTGAGGGAACAACAACAATATCTGTAGAACCCCCACATCTCCAGTCCCATGTCTGGATCCCTGGCTGGACCCTTATCCGTCACCACATTTATATACACACCAGGAAAATCGAATCTCTGTCCTAGTCTAACCTGAACAGGATTTCCAAAATGAGACTGTGTAATCCCTCATTCAACCAGGCATGGTCCAATTTAGAGAAAGTTTCAAAGGTGGTCATCTGGACACTGCTTTTGCAAATCAAGCTGTTTCGGCTCCCATCCAGAAGCCATTTTCTATTTGATGGTACTGGTTTGAGACAGTGGGCTCTATACTATACTGCCCTGCCCTTGTTGACTAGATCACCTCATTATGGGGCGTTTTTTTGTGAGCAATGCATTTCCTTATCTAAAAATGAAATGCTCAATGTAAATGAGATACCACTTATCTATACTGAGCCATTTTTATTAGCAATTATGGCAACTTTTTTTAGCGCTAATGCTAAATGCCAACAAAATGCCAATGAATGTTTCTTAGCCCCCGTTTGTTCCTAAGAGATGACCGGTTCTCTGGCGAAATGAGACAAAATTCGTCTCAAGAGCATACTTGGAATTCCATGCGCATGTAAACATACAGGGTGACTGTCAGGGTGTAGTGGTCTGGTACACGGCACTTACGTCATGGCTTGGTAGATAAACTCGATACCGTAGCGTAAGGCAAACTCATCCACGATCTCCTGCTGCACCTCCTCGAAGTAGACCCTCCATGCCTCGTCTCCGTGAGCCACAGGGAACTTCAGCACACCTCCACTCTCCAGGCGCATGTAGTAGTGGAACATGTTCTAAAGTGGAGATCAAATCCATGTGTTAGTGTAGAGCAGGCCATAAACAAGCACAAACTCACGTCCCAAAACACCACACTCAACAGTTGTGTGAGAAAGTCCTTTGTCTCCCAGGACTCCCAGACTGCAAAACTTTTAGCACATACAAGACTATTGAACCCGATTCTAACAGTTATGTCTATTTTAAAGGGACACCAAGTAACTTTCTGCAGGTGGCACGGCACTTGGATGATTCCATGAAAATAGAAAGTTAAAAGTATATGTCAGAACATTCTCCATGGAGATGGACAGAAGTTAAATACCATATTAAAATTTCCATGGAGACAAGCAAGTAGAGGTCAAGTAAGAGTCAGGTTTGTGGAGATGTAAGCCCGCTCACAGTGCAATAAAAATATTTTTTTAGTTAAAAAGTTACACATTGTTCACTTGAGTGAAAGCAGCTGACTGATATGAAATTTGTGGGATTAATAACATTTATCAATGTATCTATGCATTAAACAAAACAAAATTCTATTAATTCTAATCTGTTGTTTCACCCAAATAATTTGTAAATTTGTGCTGACAAGAAATCTAACTTAGTGCCAGTTTTTCACACACACACATACACACATATGTAGTAGTAGTAGTAGTAGTAGTAGTAGTAGTAGTAGTAGTAGTAGTAGTAGTAGTAGTAGTAGTAGTAGTAGTAGTTGTTAGATAGTACCTTTCACAGTCATAATCATTTTAAAACCAGTTGTGGAAATCTGGTATTGGTGTTACCTCATGTAGGCAGGTGTACTGGACATGGTACGGTGCCCCCTTCTGCTCCCCCTCAATCTCCACACTGATCTGTAGGCGAATGGCCCCGGACACAGCTGACCGGTCTGTCCTTTTCTCTATAAAGACATGCAAGGTCAGACCTCGCCCTCTGTGTGGCACTGCACACCCCTCAAAGACACTTTGTGAATCTGGTGCAGAGTTCTCTCAGCATCTTCTTTAAATGCAAGTTACAATTTTTTTTAATAAAACAATCATGTCACATGTCCATCTCTCCAGACAGTCCCACCCCCACATAAAGCCCCTCCCCTCAGTACAGGCACAGTCCCACCCCCACGCAAAGCACCGTCCCTCAGTGCAGACCCAGCGTCCGTACCTAGAGTGTACCACACATCCATCTCTCCACTCAGTGTGCGCACTTCGATGATGCTCTGGCCCAAGAAGTCATCGGACTCTCTCTTCAGACGCTGCTTGACTCTGGATCTGATGTCATCATCCTCGTCCCACACCCGCAGCCGGATGCGCTCAGACGAGTTATGGCACTCACTAGACACAGCAAAACAATACAATTATACAATAGATTTGAGAAAATGGTTTTCCCTTGTGTCAGTCTCCAATTTCCAGTCTCTATTAGGGGTGTGACAAATGTTTTCATTCTTGTGAAATGTTTATTATTGCAGGCTGCTGTACAAACATATCACTATTATTTTTTTTATAAATATATTTTACTATTAAGGCAGTGCTGACATTTTGTTGCTGATTTGAAAAAAGTATGCTTGTTTATGTAACAGACATGAACAAAATACTGTGCAAATTATTAAAGTAATTGTATTGCTTTAGCAAAAAAAAAAAAAAAATTGTGCATTCAGTGGTTTGAAGGAGTTAGGGTTGTGTATTGTATGCATTTGTTTCCTAGAATATAGTGATCTATTGTAGGTTATGATACACAGTTTAAAGATTAATGGATTGTTGCCACATTATATTATTGGTAATGTGAGTCATGTATTTTGTATCTTATCATATTGTGAGAGATCCAGTGATTCTCATCCCTAATCTCTATGTATCAAAAACATGATGAAAGCACGTTTGATGACGCTTATTAACAGCCTTATTCCAGGATGCTGTGCCATGGTTAGGGCCTGTCAGACTGTGTCCACTCCGTAAACTCACAAGTGGAACTGCTCCTCCCACACTGGGTTGAGGTTCCCGTAGATGGTCTTGGTCCTCTTCTTGGTCTTGCCCACTTGGATGGTGACATAGGGGTCACTGGCTCCGCTGCGGTCTTTGGCCTGGAGCCCCTGAGCACTGACCACTGAAAGAGCAGGCAGAACCAGGCAAGGCTGATTGATTATATGTTGACCCAAAGCCAAAGAATTGAGTGGAAAAAGGCGATAATTATATTTAAACATGAAAAACAGAACCAGCTCACACAGTTTGCAGTAGTCCAAAGTTATTCCTCACTCACCAACCTAATTATTCACAGTAATGAATGCTTTTCACGACTTTCAGAGACCAGAGCAGAGTTTTGCACTAGTGTTGTCAAAATACAAAAATTTCCCGCATTTCTGATAATGTATGGCCCGCACCCGCAATCATTAAATACACTATAAAAATATGTCAATAAATGAGCTTTTATTTTAGCAAAAAACATGCTTGAAAACAGACATAAGGGGAGTGAATCTGTCAGTATGATGAACCAGCTGCAGTTTTCTTTCAAAAAAAAAAATTACCTCTCTCCCATCTCCAAATCGCTTCTTTTTGGCTCCCTTTACTGTGGGAAATGGTTGTAACTGGCTAATGTGGCATGCGTGGGTGGCGCACAATGCCGCTCAAAGGGGGCGCGCCGTGGTGGCGTCAGGTTATAGCTTAATTGCGCCGGTTACGTGCTTGCGTAAACTTTATTATCAAACGTAATCAAACATAGGCCAATGTAGATAAATATTAGTTTGTTTTAAAATATTTTATAGGCTATAGTAATAATAGTCTACATATTTTTCTTTGTGAAAAAATGACCAGCCTCAACCCAGCCAATAAAAAAAAAATTCCAGCCCACCCCAACCCGACACACGGGTGGGTCAGAAGTCAACCCGAGCATCTCTAGTGTACACTAGTCTATGTGGTCTAATACTTGTTCTGATACAGCTCAAGATCATTCTAAAGCTATTCAGGAAAGAAAAATTGAGCTCAAATACATGGGTAAAGGGCCTTTAAAAAGGGTCAACAACTGCAAAAAAAAAAAGTCAAGACAAAAAATGATAAAACTGAAAAATATAGAATCAATGTTCAAATGCAGAGGACTAATCACCAACATAGAACAATAAAATCTGAAGAAGTGATGGAGATGATCCACTGACCAGTGATGGAGAGCTTGGCAGCCCACTTGGAGGTGCCGTCCAGGACACTCTGCTTGGCCCCCTTGATTTGCTGAACGTGGACCGTCTTTGAGATGTTAAAGACCTTTCGGATCTCCTCAAAGATCTCCGGCTTGTTCCTCTCCCGGATCTTCATCCTGTCCTTCATGGCCGTGATG
The DNA here is from genome assembly GCA_000787095.1 of Periophthalmodon schlosseri. Classification (NCBI taxonomy): domain Eukaryota; kingdom Metazoa; phylum Chordata; class Actinopteri; order Gobiiformes; family Gobiidae; genus Periophthalmodon; species Periophthalmodon schlosseri. The sequence goes on along the minus strand of KN483234.1, from coordinate 12,391 downwards.
ATGTGGTGGGTGCGGTCCTCTGCCCCACTCTTGGAGCTTTTCTCTGCTGCTCCTGCAAAAGAACACAAGTCAAACACAGTCAGAATGTAACACAAATGCTAATAGTAGTCTTACAAAACATGTCTATTTGCTGGACTAAAATGAGAGTAAACACCTTAACACATTCCTTAAAGGGCCCTTTTTTTAGGTTTTTTTCTGAGCTATGTTATAATGTTTCCTCATCACAAACATACCTGGAGTTGTGTTTTGTTTCATTCACACGTTTAAACACACAAACCCTGCATATTTAGGCTGAGTTCTTCTCTCAAACAAAAAACACTGTTCCACCTTGTGATGTCATGTGGTAAAACAGGAAGAAAGCTGCTGGGGTGAAGCTGCTGCTTCAGTAAACACAATTCAACTTCCCGTGTAGTTTATTGCCAGCGATTCTCTTCACGTCTGTGGTCTGTGTTTTTTGCCACACATTTAAAAATCTTTTAAGACTTTAAAATCCTGTAGTGTGGGGCGGGCTTTACTTGGTGCCAGTGTCTCTTTCATGCGGATATTCCCTGTAGTTAGAGACTGTAAATTAGGGCATTTATTTCCTTTAAACACAAACTGATCCAAATGGTTATGTAACTGTTATTTATCACAAGTAACTACAGAACAACTTTGTATAAATAAAAGTTCAAACATTAAGAGGTTTTCTGAACAACTACGGCCAGTAAATAGTCGTATTACATCAGTTTATAGTCTGATATCTGATCCAGCTAACTTTTCAGTATCAGCACCGATATCCAATACCGGTATTGGATCAGTGCATCCCTACAGTTAATATGTTAACAAAGTTTGGTGAGCAGGGACACACATCAATTTTGTCCCAAGTGCATCCTCGCCACGCCTCGAGGCCACAGACATTCTCTGCCCATTTCTACAATGCAGTAGCTTGGCTGGCATGTTTATTTCATAACATTTATATAATTTATGTGTTCTCCTCATTTAATAATATTGTATTAACGTGGCAAGCCCAAAGTAAAAGTGGGCAGATATTACAAGTTTACACTTCTTTCTGCTCCTTTTCACTCACATTGATGTATGTAACATCATTATTTTATATCCATCTTAAATGAAATTAAAATAATAGTTCCATGACAGAGGTGCGGGTCTAGACCTAGACTTTAGATTAACTTTAGAAAAGGACTGCAGAGGCGAGCCACCATCCAGAGCCTCATCTCACCCAGCCATCACTGCATCAGTCTCACTTGTACATTCACAAAGACATCCTCCACTTGGCTTCTTGCCTCTTTTGCATTTCATCTAATATATACTTGTAATCTACATTATGTTGTGGTGTGGTCCTTGCTAATGAAATTAACCACAAATCATGTCACAACCTCAGGCCAATTCAACCTTAAATTTAAAGAGGGGCTATTATGCAAAATCAACTTTTTTGAGCTTTCTACCATGCTGTAACGTTGTTCCCTCATCAAAAACATGCCAGAAGAGGTTTTATATCCTTCACCCATGCTCCCCCATGACAATTAAAAAAAAAACATGACACAAAACTGTACACAGCAACTTGACAAATCTAATGTGAAGGGCAGTAGTTTCATTAGCGGGATGCACAGCGATTGTGTTGTGTTAGAGCTCTGAAGGGGGAGTGACTTAGCATGGAGGAGAGATTCAGAGCATCAAAAATGAAAGTGAAAATTGTTAATGTTTATATGTTGTTTTCAGCGAATAGAAGTGGCACTCTTACAAATAGCTCTTCAGTCCTTTACAAAATTGCTTTCTTTGGTCCTCGGAGAAAAGTCCATCTCCATAAGATTCATAAGTTTTATATTCCATTATACACGCAGCTTGGATCATGCCACTCATCCTCCTGGAGCCTTGGGAAAACCCCACTTTGCTCCTGGTTCATTGGTGGTTTGCGCACATTGACTGTATGTTGCACACTGGCAGTGATGTGTAGAATATCATACACACTGCACATTAAGATTTTATAATCAGCTGTTCATCAGATGTTCCATTCTGTCACTCTTCTGCCACGCCCACCCCACATAATCACAAGATTTTCTGAACATATTGCCAACCTCCTATACTATACAGATTTTATTGCCAACTTTTCAAATTGTTTTTATATTAGTATTTTTTACAGTGCATTTTGTGATTTTTCTGGTGGAGGGCCTTTTCCTTGTCTTAATGGAGTGGGTCTGTAGTCCTTTAGTGGTTTAGTTGATTAATCGGTCAATGGAGTCTTCCAAAATTTGTATTAGTCAAATCATTATTTCATTTAGATGATAAGGATTTATATGGGACAACAGGAGAAAGGATAAGCGAGTGACTTAGCTGAAGATTTGGTAATTTTTTGGTATTTATATGTAAAAAGGCAGATTAAACACATGAATCACAAATTTAATCTGTCTTTATATAATTAGTATGTAACTAGTACTTTTTCTGCATAAATAGTTGTTTTGCATGAACTCCCGTGCAGGCGTAGTCCTGTGAGTGCAGTTTGGGTCAGATATATAGAGATGCTTTTGCCACGCCCCCCTTTTTAGTCGACTAATGGATTGGCAGGTTGACCAAGAATTTCTTTTGTCGACTACTGCCCTACAATGGAGATGTTACGCTTTACCCTGGAATGTTCCACAGTATTGCATTAACTTTTCGATCTTGCATTTTTAATCACTTGTTTTTATTACTTAAAAGCAACAAGCACTCTAACTGTGAGTGAGGTCACCTCTCCACAGAGTTGACCTCTAACTTGGCCTGGTGCCATACTGTGGAACATTCCAGTCAAAGCAATAATAACTCAGTGGAGACAAGCAGATGGCAGACTCTCTAGTAGGAAAATGATATAGTGGACGTTTAAAGTTGTTTTTTGTTTCATTCACACATGTTTTAGTAATTCTGCATTATTAGGTTGTCTGCATCTCCAAAGCTCAAAATGCTTCACCTTGTGATGTCATGAGGTGGTAGTTTTCAAGTTCATAGCTAGTTTAGCCTCAATTTAAAGGCTTTACTCTACAATGCAATAGAATAACCTTAAGTTGTTGCCTTTTTGAAAAAAAAACTTGTTAAATTGAGATTGCAGCAGAAAGTCGACAATACCTTCTGATGCACCAAGAAATGAAGAATGCTCAACAAGGCTAAAACAATAGCTGTAGCTTCAAAGTTTAGCAGTTCCAGGGCTGCACATTACTCTAGCAAAGGTTTATGGAGTTTAAAAACACAGTGGAGTGCTTTCTGTATTACCACCTAATGACATCACAAGGTGGAACCCAGTGTTTTCAGTCTGAGAGAAGAACTCAGCCTAAATATGCAGGATTTGTGTGTTAAACATGTGTGAATGAAACAAAACATAACTCCAGGTATGTTTTTGATGAGGATACAATATTATAACAATAGCACAATACAGGCCTTTAAATAAATGTCATGTTTTCCAATTATGAGGTGATAATTAGAATCCTGAAAAGCACCATTACAAAATGCTGTATTATCACAACTGACTCACTCTGCAGACAGTCTGCGTTGAGCAGCTCTCGGCACTTGTCATGCACTTTGACCCCACACTCAGCGCAGCGCATGCCCTGCCTCGCCAGCCCCCACAGCAGCCCCTCACACTCGTGGCAGTAGGTGGGCGTGGTCGCTGTCCACACTTCAAAGCGGTGCGGCATGGTGCAGGAGACCGGGTAGATCAGAGCCTGCAGAGTCTTCTTATACACGTGGGCTTTCTGTAAGGGCACAGCACAACACAGTCAGTTAGGCAAGACCAAGACCAGACCAACTAGAGATTAAGTAAGATTAACGTTTATTCAAAATAATATATTACTTAAGTAAAAGTACAACGTACTGGTCCAAGAAATTACTCAAGTAAGAGTAAACAAGTATTTGAGAAAAGCATTACTCAAGTAAGGGTAACTTAAAGAGTAACTGTCGGGACATAACATCGGTTTTATAAATTAAAGTTAATGTAACTGGACGGACACAACAATGAACAATGCACAAAATCTGGTATTTTCAAAGGATAGACACAAAAATGAGTCATATCTAAAGGAGAAGTGCAAGAAACACAAAAGCTCAAATCATTTCATATTGTCAACATAAAGCTTTTGTCACTTGTAGACTTACAGTGAGAAGAGGAACCACAACTTGTACTCAAGTAAGAGTACTCTTACTTCAATAAAAATATTACTCAAGTAGGACTAAAAGTATACTGCTAGAAAAGTACAATTTCATTAAAGAGTTGCTCAAAAAATAACTGAGTAAATACTTCTACTGGCTGGAGTTCAGGATATTAGTAGTTTCAGTAGTTCAGTAGTTTGATTAGCTCTAGGTTATCTCTACTTAAAGGGCCTGTACCAGATTTTTCCCATCTATTTGAGCAAACTTTGTCTTGCCACAGTAAAAATATATTGTATAGGCACTCTTGAGATCAAAATAAGTCTGTAAAATCTGTATACTGTCTGCATCTATCTGCAAAGTGTTTTATTGTTAGTGAATTGGGAAGTGTGAGGTTAGAATGCTAGCTGTTGATAGCTTTACTCTGGCTTCTGAAAGAAGAGAAAAAGGCTTATAACTCATTGGGGTGAAAAAGTATGATGCTCAGAATGTGGAAGTAAGGAATAACCTTGAACCACTGCAAACCATTTGAACTAGTTCTGTTTTTTTTGTGTTTTTAGACAGTAAAAATCAGGTACAGCGTGATATTTGGTCTTTAACGTGCAAAAAAAGAACTAGTTCATTTTAAACAGTTTGTAGTGGTTCAAAGTTATTCCTCACTTTCATAATGCATCCCAAGCATCCTAATTAGTTATTGCAATGAAGATACAGCGCTTTTCACAACTTTCAGAGTTTTGCTGCCTTAAAAACAGTCTTTTGACCAGAAAAATAAGACTGAATAAAATGAAATGCATAAAATGAAAGGTCAAATGTACACTGTAGTTCTGAACACCCACCAGTTCCTCGTCCTTCAGTGATGCCGGACTGGACTGCGCCGCCCTCCTACTCTGGACCACCGTCTGGGGCAGAAGAGAGGAGACATGAGCTTAGAGACCCATGACTGCAGAATGCAAACATGAACTTAGACAGCCATGGCTGCAGTGTGCAGACATGAGCTTAGACACCCATAGGTGCAGGTGCAGGCCTGTTGAAGTGTGTATGGAGAGGGCACTGTGTGAAGGACATCTTGGAGGATGTTCTGACACCATCATGGATTTATGATCAAATGCACTTCTCAGCACAGTTACCGTCCTGAGAGCATTCAAATGATTCATGTACAGATGAGCTCTACCCAGCCTATGCACTGGGCCATGCACTCGAGCAGGGGCAGTTCAACTGGGATCTGGGATATATAATCTTATTTCAACAAAATATGTTAAGCACCACTGCAGCCTGTGTCCAAATGATAATAACAACTCATGCCAGTCTAAGCCTGTGTACTTACCATGGCCTGAGGGGGCAGCAGGAGAGAGCAGACACAACAGTCAGTCAGTAGCACATACAAATCACATTCTTCAAGATAACTGAAGATCACATCATATTTATTATGTATTTACTAACACCTATTACACAAACTTTACTTTTTTGAGCTTTAAACGTGTCTGGAGTTGTATTTTGTTTCATTCACGCTTGTTTCATTGTCTTCTCTAAGTACTCAAAAATGCTCGAACCCTCTTTATGGTTAGCTGTAAGATTCTGTGCAATGCTCAGCCCACAAGCACATGCTCTCATGTGAAAATTCTCCATAAATATACAAAAGCATGATACAAAACTGTAAACAGCAACTTGGCAATCCTTATGCGAGGTGCAGTCAGGGACCATGGCCCATGTCTAAAAGAGTCAGAAGAGCACACACACTATAATACTCTATTCACCATCACAGGACTTTTAAAGCTGAAAGATCAACAGTGCATTTCTCCCCTGGCTCAATTATCTTTCCATCAAGGGTAGGTCAAGAAGCCTAATGACTTGATTATTGTATATGACCAATCTAGAGACAACCTGTAAAAGTACGAGAGTAACCCTATTCCAATTTGCTAATGGATGCATTTTTGTGATGGTAATGTTTATGGTAATGTTGATGGTAATGTTGATGGTAAGCTACTACTGTAGCCACAGCTGCCCTCAGGTACACTGACAATGTTTATGCGATGTGTTCCTGTCCCACTCCCTTCTAGGAAGTGCAACTGTTTCAGATGCCTGGCCACTGACCGCCCGGTGATGGCTGGACCCTGGATGCCCCTCCTGTGCCCTGATCCTGTTCCATGGTCCCGGATCCTCCCTTCCCTCACCTGGCTGAATGAACCAATACCTGGCTAGGATGACCCTTATCCTATCGTGGATAAGCCTCCCTCTGTCCATTAGTTGAATGGGCTCTGGCCCTACAGACTTAAACTCTATCTGCAAATGGATTAGTCCTGGACACATCTGCAGCTGCCCGTCCATGGGAATGGATCTCACCTTCACTGTAGTTCTTCCTCAGGGTCTAAGGACAGGGGATGTTCTGGGACAGTTATCCAGTTTTTGTTGTTTTATCCAATTTTCTGTTGATTAATTTGCTTGTCTGTTATGGGCCAATGTCTGTTTCATTGTTGATTTTCTGACTTTCTGTTGGTTAAATCAATTGTTATGTTCAGCCCTAAGTGACAACTGCTGTTGTGATTTTGGGCTTTACAAAAATAAACTGAATTGAATTAGCATAGAATTCAAGGGGGATAAGGAATACATGACTAGATGACTTCTTTCGGATGGAGGGTATGGCTGTGGTTGTTGGTGTAGGTAGTTTAGAGAGGCTGCTCACACTCACCACGCTCACTAGGGGAACAGTTCTGGCTCTGCGCATCTCCGGAGTACTGTCAATCCCGAACGAGAGCTTCCCTCTGAACACATACACACATATACACATGTACATACACACACAAACACACATGCACACACAAAAGTGTCAGTGTGGACATAGAACATAACAGGGCACAGCATGCGGAGCAGACAGACCTCGCCTTCGCCCAAGGATGCTTGTTAGGACGCCCATCCTGATCTTCATTCTAAAAGAAACAAAGAGACACAACGTAATATAATAAAGCCATGTGAAGTTTTAAATCTATAGCATGCACTGTATTAGAAAAGGAGGTTGAGTTTCAGTATTAGTGCCACACGTATCCAATCCAGCCCCATTCACTCAGTGTTCGGAAGATATCATGCTCCATGTTTGATAAATAGATTTCAAAGGAAGAATATAAACACAACCACAAAAGCACCTGATCTCCACGAAGACTTCTGCCTGGAAAAGAAACAGAGCAACACACTGTGTCCATGAGCCAGATTAAGAAGACATCCCTCCTCACATTCTCATATTGGAGATTTAACCAAATAAGAACCAAATGAGTCACTGCTAGGGTGTGGACAACACTGGCAAAAATGTAACTCTCAATAGTCTTTTTTGGGACAATCTTTCTAGCACGATTATATTTTTTGCAGTCCATTGTAAATACACAAAAACATGCATATACAGTTGAAACCAGAAGTTTCAAAAAATACACATTTTTTGACATTTTCTGACATGAAATCAGATTAAACTTTTCCTGTTTTAGGTCAATTAGGATTACCAAAATTATTTCTCTTTGCTAAATGCCAGAAAAATGAGAGAAGGATTTTTTTTAGACAATTTATCTTTTCTTTCTTCAAAATCAGAAGTTTACATATATTTCATTAGTATTTAGTACTCTTGCCTTTAAATTCTATTTAACTTGGGTCAAATGTTTTGGTTATCCTTCTACAAGCTTCTCACAATAGTTGGCAGGAATTTTGGCCCATTCCTCCTGACAGAACTGATGTAACTGGGCCAAGTTTGTAGGCCGCCTTGCTCGCACATGCCTTTTCAGGTCTGCCCATAAATTTTCAATAGAATTGAGATCAGGATTTTGTGATGGCCACTCTAAAACATTAACTTTGTTTTTCTTAAGTCACTCTGTAACCAGTTTGGCAGTATGCTTTGGGTCATTGTCCATTTGGAAGACCCATTTGTGCCCAAGCTTTAACTTCCTGGCTGATGTCTGAGATGTTGCCAGTATTTCCACATGTTGTTCTTTCCTCATGATGCCATCTATTTTGTGAAGTGCACCAGTCCCTCCTGCAGAAAAACAAACCCACAATATGATGCTGCCACCCCCGTATTTCACATTTGGGATAGTGTTCTCAGGCTTGCAAGCTTCTCCCTTTTTCCTACAAACATAACAATGCTCATTATGGCCAAAAAGTTTCGTCAGACCACAGGACATGTCTCCAAAAAATAAGGTCTGTCTCTGTGTGCATTTGCAAACTGTCTGGCTTTTTTATGTTTCTTTTGGAGTAATGGTTTCTTCCTTACAGAGTGGCCTTTCAGCTCATGTCAGTACAGTACTTGTTTCACTGTGGATAATGACACTCTTACCAGCTTAAGCCAACATCTACACAAGGTCTTTTCTTTTTGTTCTTGGGTTGATATGCACATTTTTGATCAAAGCATGTTCACCTCTGGGACACAGAACCCGTCTCTTTCCTGAGTGCTACAATGGCTGGACATTCTCATGGTGTTTATACTTGTGTATAATTGTTTGAACGGATCAACCTGGCACCTTCAGGCCTGCAAATTGCACCCAAGGGTGAACCAGACTTGTGCAAGTCCACAATTCTCTTCCTGACATCTTGGCTGATTTCTTTTGACTTTCCCATGAAGTTACACAAAGAGCCAATGTGTTTCAGGTGTGCCTTCAAATACATCAGACATTGTCAATAAACCTATCAGAAGCTGCCAAAAACATGACATCATCATCTGGGTTTTCCCAAATTGTTTAAATGCATAGTAATTTTACTGTATATAAACTTCTGACTTTGAAGAAAGTAAAGAAAAATGTCTAAAAATCCTAGCAAATAGAAATAATTTTAGTAATCCTAACTGACCTAAAACAGGAAAAGTTTAGTCTGATTTCATGTCAGACAGACAGAAAAAAGCGTATGTGTGTTTTTATATAATGCATGTAAACTTCTGGTTTCAACTGTAAATGTCTGGTTAAGGTTCAAGCATTCCAGAAGAATGGAGTGTAAAATTCAACAGTGCTCTTCTTTGCTCTTTATAAAGAGCAAAGAAGAGCACTGTTGAATGGAAAACAGGAAGAGTTCTAAAACGTGTATGATATAAGAGAGATTCCATACAGAAGAGAATTCCATAAGAATTCCACAAGTTAGAAGGACATTTTCTAACAGTTTAAACATTTATTTAACTAACTTAAGGTGTTTTTATTAGTCAGATATCACCTATTGGGTAAATTAGTTAAGCTTAGGTGAGTGTATTATGGTTACCATCTTATATTCTATAGTTTGGTTATTTGATATGCATAAGAAAAAGTTAATTGAACTTTTACAAGGGTGTCTGGTGCAACCCCTGGCCAGCCCCAAAACTCGCCCCTGGCGGTGTGGCTGTGTTATACCTGTCTCCAGACCACTCTCTGAAAAGGTGAACAGGGACACACTGGTAAGCCGTCTGCTTTCCTTCTTCAGCAGCAGAACCTCCTGAAAGCTCAGCTGAACAGTGTCCTCCAGGCTGGTCTCAGGAGCTTCTGGCCCTTTGTGGCAGGGGGTCAGCTCTGGAGGACCTTCTACCCCCCTGCGCACAGAGACATCCTCAGGGCTCCAGGACCCTTCGGGATACGTCCCTTTAAGGCCCTCACACATGTCGTCAGTGAGAAAGACAGTAGAGTTGTTTGGAGAGGCCAGTGAGAAGCTGCTATTTGTTTGTTCAAGCGTGTCTTGAGCACTTTGCTGCCTCGCAGAATCAGGATGGGCTCTCTCTCCTGGTTGACACTGGTCACACAGTAAACTTGGGTCATACCCTCTATGAAAAGGGTCATATGTGAAATCTCTTCCTTTCTGCTCTGAGTAAGGATCTGCTACAAAGTCCAGTGTCTGATTGTCTAGAACGTGGCTGCCATAGTAACTGTCCTGCTGTCCAGAGAAGAAGTGAGTTCCACTCTGATGTTTGAGCAGGTCACTGTCTGATGTGTGCTGCACTCCTCTGGACTGTCTATAGAACTCCACCTCCTGACCCCCCTCTGAGCTGTAGCCAGATTTTCTCGGGGTCTGAACATTGAGACCTTTCAGACGGTCCTTTGAGGAGGCCTGAGATCTTTGTTTTTGACTTTGATTCTGTTTTCCCCCTCTAGCAGAACGTGGGCTGTGATATTTACCAAAATAAGCCTGTGTGGAATCATCTGGTGACATTGTGTAGTCCTGTCTGTCTGCGGAGTGACCCCGGGCTGGTGCACCTCCACAGCAGTCACAGACCTGCTCATAGCCATACACCTCATATTCTTCAGTCAAATAGCCCTGGCTTAAGTCAACTCCCTGGGCACTCGGTGGAGGTCGAGACCACATCCAGGGGTGTTGTCCACCTTTGCCTCTGAGGTCCCAACAGGCCTCTGCTTCTAGGTCGGACTCAGACTTGGAGCTATAGCGAGAGGACAATGAGCTGGGGCTGGGATAGTCCTGAGGGTCCATCAGCTCCAGAGAGCTAAAGCCTTCTTTGCGTGTCATGGCACCTGCTAAGACATCTGGAGGAAAGACCCTAGTATCTTCAGACTTTGAAGCCAAAGAAGCGTGAGCACTAACAGGCCTCCTGCGCAGTGCATCTCTGCTCCTTCCCTTAGTTCTCCTGGACACTGGTGGACGGGGCTTACTGTCTGAGCGCATGCCCTCAATCTCCAACAACATGGCATCCACACAGGAGGACACCTCCTCCACCGAGCCGCGCACTGACGTCAGGTGCAGCCGCAGGTCCCACAGCTCCTCCTGAATCTTGTTGATGCCTCTAAGCTCCTTCAGGATGTTCTCGATCAGCGCACTGGAGTCCTCCTGAGAGTAGTCCAGGCAGTTGCCGGCAGAGTACGGTCTCTTCTGCCGCTGAGGCCGGGGTTCTGCTCGGATTGGTCTGTAATGGGGAGTGGAATGTTCTGGGTCAGAGATCTCTTCAATCTCTCCCTCAAATGAAATGTGTTTGACTTTAGCTGGCCCGCGAGAGCGTTTGTCCCGCAGAGAGCAGGGGATTTTAATGCATCCCTCTCTGTTGAGCTCCACCTCACCAACACAGACTGGCTCTGTGCTGGTGCGGCTTCCTGAGGAGCAGGCCTCTGAGCTGGGATAAGGTCCTCCATGGGGAGTGTCCCAGTCCTCCTCTGAAGCAGGGTGAAGGAGCTGGTTGTCAGGGGTGTCATGGAGACTGGAGCCTTGCTTTAGACGATGTATCTTCCCCTTGAGTGCTACAGCCACTTTAGGGTTTGGGGCTCTCTTGGGCTTCTCCATCCCCTTCTGTACTCCCGGGTGCTTGGGATTCATAATAATCTCAGCCAGGAGCACTATCCTCAGCAGATAACTCAGGGTCTATGGCCCATGTCTAAAAGAGTCAGAAGAGCACACACACTATAATACTCTATTCACCCTCACAGCACTTTTAAAGCTGAAAGTTCAACAGCAAATTTCTCCCCTGGCTCAATTATCTTTCCATCAAGGGTAGGTCAAGAAGCCTAATGACTTGATTATTGTATATGACCAATCTAGAGACCTGTAAAAGCACGAGAGGAACCATATTCCAGTTTTCTGATGGATGCATTTTGGTGATGGTAATGTTTATGGTAATGTTGATGGCAGAAGCAAGGCTCCCAAATAACCCATCTGACCACCACCACTCACACACAAACTGATAAAACACACAAAAACAAACTAACAAATAACTGACAAGTTCTGCTAAAACAACATTAAAATCCACTTTTTATAATGAAAAACAAAACAATATGTATCCATTGTTTGGATCACAGGTGCAAAATAAAATAAAATAGTCTGTTATGTAGTAAGGGACTGAAGAGTGATAGAGAGTTTAGAGGCTAATGCTGCATTCAGATCGCGACGTCGGGGGCGTCAGGCTTACATGCAAAGTCTATGGGGGATGCATCTAGGTTAGTGGCGTGTGATACGATTTTGATGCAGCGGTGTGAACACTACAACTATTTAAGAGCAGGTAACAGGTTTTCATGTTTTCTGACTTGATTCTGACTTGGTTTGGTGGGATAGTACCTGTGGTAAATATGTATCATATTATTTACATCAATTAAGCAACAGTTTGTCAGTTGCAGTGAGTTGTAAAACAGAATTCCTCTATGTCATAAACATGGAAATTCCATCCAAAACGCAGAGACAATTTATGAACAAGGAAGGCATTTTTCTGACAATTTAAACTTTAAACTTTATTATTTTAAAATGTTATTACTTTGCTATTGTGTAATTTTAGATACGTTTTAACCCTTGCAAACATTACATTTGCTAAGTAACAGTTATGGAATTGTCTCTATGTCACATCTGCTGCCTGTATCCAATCAGGAAG
>KN483233.1:144044-156898 GCA_000787095.1 Periophthalmodon schlosseri | reverse complement strand
ACACACACACACACACACACAGTAAAATCTTTTGTTCTGCTATTTTAAAATGCCCTTAATGAAGAACACAGGACAAGAAATATACTCTCGCAAGGGCTTCACTTTATTACAAGAATACATATGCACACATATATACAGCGGACATGGATGTATAAATACATGAATGTAAAAAGGTTGGTATTGTTTAGAAACATTTCCTGTGGACAATAGAGGGGCCGGCCTCATCGTACTCCTGCTTGCTGATCCACATCTGCTGGAAGGTGGACAGAGAAGCCAGGATAGAGCCGCCGATCCAGACAGAGTACTTCCTCTCAGGGGGAGCAATGATCTAGAGAAAGCAAGGCACAAGTTGAGTTTTTGTGTGTTCTCTCGTTTAATTTAAACCTTTTTTTTTTTGCTAATAAAGATCATCTCACCTTGATCTTCATGGTACTGGGGGCCAGAGCGGTGATCTCCTTCTGCATACGGTCAGCAATACCAGGGTACATGGTGGTACCACCAGACAGCACATTGTTGGCATACAGATCCTTACGGATGTCAATGTCACACTTCATGATGCTGTTGTAGGCGGTCTCATGGATACCAGCAGACTCCATACCTGAGAGACAAAGAATGTTAAGTTTTACAACATATACAACAGACAACAACATGTCAAGTCTAAACATTTTAGTTTCTAAATGTCTCTTACCGATGAAAGAGGGCTGGAAGAGGGTCTCGGGGCACCGGAAACGCTCATTACCGATGGTGATGACCTGACCATCGGGCAGCTCGTAGCTCTTCTCCAGAGAGGAGGAGGAAGCAGCGGTGGCCATCTCATTCTCAAAGTCCAGAGCAACATAGCACAGCTTCTCCTTGATGTCACGTACAATCTCACGCTCAGCTATGGAAAGTAAAGGTTGACGTTTCAGCCAAAAGATCTAACATGTGCAAATGAGTTATATAGATATGATACTTACCAGTTGTGACGAAAGAGTAGCCACGCTCAGTCAGGATCTTCATCAGGTAGTCAGTCAGGTCGCGACCGGCCAGATCCAGACGCATGATGGCGTGGGGTAGGGCATAACCCTCATAAATGGGCACATTGTGGGTCACACCATCTCCAGAGTCCAGCACAATACCTTTGGCACACAGGAAAGGCCAGCATACTTTCAGTGCTTCAGAGTTCAACACATATAATCCTCCCTATTTAGCTATGTGACACATCATAAACTATAAAGCTGCTGACAACTGTTGCTTGTACTATGCAGGGATAGGATTAACACTTGGACTTGTCAATGTGAAAGGAATCAATGAGTCGACAGCTTCACAATGAGCTGTGTAAATTTAGGTTATATCATATTAGTGAGTACTGACCAGTGGTACGTCCAGAGGCGTACAGAGACAGAACAGCCTGGATAGCCACATACATGGCAGGGACGTTGAAGGTCTCGAACATGATCTGCAAAGTACATATAAAATGCATTATTGAGAAGTATCTGAAAACAGGTAACAGACAAAAATCTATCAGTTTCGGGAACCGATCACAAAACCGTGTAACAAAAAACACGGGCTCGTAAAGTAAAGAGCTATGGCTAATCCTCACAACACTGACGTGTATTTATTCTTGTATAGTGCTCTAGCGGCCTTTACAGTCATGTATTACCTTGATCCGCGTCTTTATATTCAGGACAGTGGTAATATAGTTGTCATAGCTCCGTGGTTTGTTCGCCCGCTCATATCATGCAACCGTCACGTCCCTGAAATAAACTTTGTTCTGCTCCGACGCCTCGACAGCTGCCCCCGATGGCCCAGTGTGGAGCGCATATCTCCGATATATTTGTAAAATCCAAATGCGAAATCGAACAATTGCTGAAGTCTGATGCAGCTTAACTTTTGTTGACAAGTAACAGATCTGGTAGGGATTTTTCTTCTGGCCAATGGGTGAACGCGGTTTCTACTTTGTTGTCGATGCAGCGCCACCTCAGGAGAGGGGTATATTTTCTCTTGGTTCGGTTCGTTTGGGAAGAATTGTGGCGAGAACGTGATTCGCACCAAATGAAAACTGCAGCAGTGTTTAGCCCCCAATCAAACCACTTAAACTAACAGGTGTGAAAGCGATAAAGAGATAACAACTGCATAGCTCAATTTACTTACGCCATATACATCCCCATTATGTCTTTATGCTAGTAGTAGTAGTAGTAGTAGTAGACCTACCAACTTTAAAGATTTGCAGAAAAATTTTAACTGCAAGTAACTACCTACTTTCCTAACATGTATCATTTTGATTTCAAAGTAAAGAGTAATAGATGCAGATTTATACCTGGGTCATCTTCTCTCTGTTGGCTTTGGGGTTGAGGGGGGCCTCAGTAAGCAAGGTGGGGTGCTCCTCAGGGGCCACACGCAGCTCATTGTAAAAGGTGTGGTGCCAGATCTGTCAGCAGAAGGAAAGACATGACAGCTGATAAGGCGCCTGAAATAATACTTAGCAGGATCAACACAAATACTTTCCAAAATATGCCCATAATACTAAAAAATAAGAGCATTTACAACGGTTTGTGAAGTCTCAGGCATGTGTCAGGTCAGCTGTTGTGAATGTTGTAAATGAGCCCCTACTCATCAACCACTCACCTTCTCCATATCGTCCCAGTTGGTGATGATGCCGTGCTCAATGGGGTACTTCAGAGTCAGAATACCCCTTTTGCTCTGGGCCTCATCACCGACATAGCTGTCTTTCTGACCCATACCCACCATCACACCCTAGAGAAGTCAAGAAAATTGTTAATATGTGTAACAACAAGAATATACAGGAAAATACATATTATGCAGGGTCTGAAAGTGGAGTATACCTGGTGGCGGGGCCTTCCAACAATGGATGGGAAGACAGCACGGGGAGCGTCATCTCCGGCGAATCCAGCCTTGACCAGGCCAGAGCCATTGTCGCACACGAGGGCAGTAGTCTCGTCGTCGTCGCACATGGTTAGGCTTTAGTCTGGTCTAAATGGTCTGAATTCAACATATGGAGAAGTTCACATGTTACAAAGAAGTCTGCTAAATCAAACAAGAGTGACACCTCCTCAACCATCAATTAATTGTAATTTCCATTCTAATCCCCAATGCTTTGAAGACCTATCTCCTATTAGACATGGTTACAGAACAATAATACCTGCCTCAAAAGTGGCTATCTAGAGGGTGCTAATTGCCCATGCCTTTGGACACTATTTTTGTCCCATCTGGTTGTACACCTCCTGATAGCCTATCTCTAAAGTTGATTGTTCCATGAAAGCTCAGAGCTGCTGAGGTAGCACCAAAAAGGGGCATATCACAGACCTGTCTTCTATTTTAGGGTACTCAGAGCCCTACTGTATTCAACATATGTGCCATATGTGAAATATGTGCCTACAATGATCAAATGCATACAGTTTACAAGAGGCAGTCTCAAAACCAGCTTAGTTACTTTCTTCTGATTCAATATTTGGTGTTTAGTTTGCAGACGCTAGTTGTTTTCATTCATTTGAAAGCAGCTAATTTGTAGATAGGTATTGTAGACAGGCCAAAAGGTATAAAAGCACTTGTTGATGGCTGATGGCATTGGAGAACATACACATTTTCAAATAATTTTTCAAATTTAAGGCATATTACAACAAAAACATTCTTTAAAGTAAAATAATCTTTACTTCCTGTTGAATATTACTAACAGTGAGTCCTAAGATTGCTGCAAAGACCATTCATTCATTCATTTTCAGAAACACAGGCAAACCAGCTTTACATCACAAAACTTACATAACTATAGCAAAATAAAGTTTTAGAGAAGTAGTGATAGAACTAGGAAGTGTAACTCACCAAGGTGCACACAGGCAGATGGATGCTTCCACTGGGACAACCGCCTGAAGTTGACCACCCGTTTAAATAAGACACCGGCTGGGCCCAGGGACCAGGGGCGGGGCTAAGGGGGTTCACACAAGTCCAAATAAGAGCTGGCAGCAAAAATCACAAATGACTTTTACATAGATGGACAAAAGGGATTTAAACTCAAATAAATCAACTGCTAGGGTTATTGTAGAGTCAGTAGTGTGTGAAGTATGCGGGTGTATCAATGCCATAGTAAGAACACTGTCTGAAATATGAATGAACAATTGTCATACTGAATGATTGGAAAAATATTCTGTACAGGCCTTTCTTGCTGTCATAAGAATTATTAACAGTGTCCAAAATAATAGTTCATAAAAGCTACAGTGGTATAAATGTACTACAACCTGCTTTTGCTTTATAAACTTATTTGTAACTTTACCATTGTGTTATCTTGTGGATTTTCACACTTATCACAGAACCAAATAGTGACCCACAGACAGAAACTGAGTTTGGATTTAGTTAAAGAAATGAAAACATTGTAGAGGAGTGTTAAGCGTGCAGCTGGTATGCCCACCTAGCCTCCTTAACGCGTGGAACAGCTGATAGCTCCGGTGGTGTCAGTGCTCTGAGCTGATTGGCCCGGCTGTCTCCTTGTAGGGTTATGGTGAGCACGCACGCAGCCACAGGGCCTCCTGGGTAGTGAGTTCAAACAGGAGGCCCATATTTGTCCTAACCCCCTTCCCAACCATATATTCCCCATAAACCCCTGACATTTATGAGGTAATACTCACATCTATGCAGACATGATTAACAACTACAAAAAGTAGATAAAGGGAGATAAAAACTCAAACAATTACTTAAGTGATAAATATTGTAGTTTTAATATAAAATATTTGATGAAATAATCTCGTTATATAATCTGTTTGTGTGGCATTACTTTACTAAGGTATGGTTGCATTCTTCTGTTCTGGCCTCACCAGATAACATACCACTCTATTAATAGATGTCCCTGGATATTTAGATAAAGAGCTGGATGCAGAGAAAGCATCCCATTGCATATCCATATGGTAAAGAATCACTAGAATCAGCACTGCTTTGAGAGGGAACAAATCATCACCATTCAAATAGTACCAATTTCTTTCCAAACTGAAATTATCAAGCATATATGTGAATATGTAGACTGATACCTTTAGCAATGTAATGTAGGCAAGTTGTAACGGATAAGTGTGTGTGTGTGTTTTATCTTGGAACAGACAAATAAAGATCGATTCTATTCTATTGTATTGTATTCTATTCTATCTTATATTAAATTTTGTTCTATTTGATCTTCTTTCCCCTTGTTTATAAAGCCTAGGTACAGGATACAAGTGAATTCCACATATCATTCAAGTACTCCCAGTTTGCGTAGCACAATTCCCAGGCCAGAGGTTAAACGTACACATATATCACCATATATCACTACAGTCTCTAAAATCAATGTCCTACAATATCGTGTAATAACGTACCTTATTACATTAGCATAACAATTTGTAGAATATAATTATTAATGTTATGTATAATTACGCTCACAACATGCCGTGTGCTTCTCATTGTGCTTTGTTAACAAAACGTGTTTGCTGCCCTCTAGTGTTACCTGTAAGAAACGTGATGACGTTTGACGTGCGACCCTGTGCTTGTTGCGACAGCCACGCGACAGTGGCCGTAGATTGTTGGTTGTTGCTGCCTTCGAAGTTGTGGGCATGGTAAAATTATGATGAAGTTATGATGGTTATCTGACACAGTCCTGCTGAGTTGTTTTCTTTTTTACAACATACGAGAGCGGTGCATTCGGCAGTGCAGTGGAGAAGTTCGCTAAGCTAAAGCTTCGGCTCTTCCTGATTTTTCTTCTGCCCATGTCGTGCGTGAGAGAGCGCAGCAGCACTGCCATGTAGTGATTCAAGAATGAGCGGTCAGCACACTTTCACAGATGGGACAGACGACTACACTGTGCAGCAGGAGAATGAGCTAGAGGCTCTCGCGTCTATATTTGGAGATGACTTTCAGGATCTCCGAAATAAGGACCCGTGGAAGGTAGCCTCAGACAGACCAGTCTCCACAGCTAGCTCTAGTTGATGATGTGGCTTTTGTACATATGTGTTGGGTCTCTGTCCAGGTTAAAAGGCCTCCAGAGGTACACCTTTGCCTACGTCCCAACGGGTTAAATCACAAACAGGAATGCTACGTGACAGTGGACCTGCTGGTTAAATGCCCAGCAACATACCCAGATTTGTAAGCAGCAAACGCCCACTCTGCACCTTCCTCTGTGACTTCTATTGGAGTTTTGTGATAACATGAAAAGCAACATACCTCTCTTTAACCTTATAGGACCTAAAGTTGCATTTGAGCGTTTAGGCACTTTCCTATGCTAAATAATGTGTACTGATGTTCTTGTCAAACCGTGATTTTATGGCTGCTGTGCAGAACATATAACACTGATTGTTTTTATGATATGTGGTGACAGGCCTCCAGAGCTGGAGCTTAAAAATGCCAAAGGTCTCTCAAATGAAATCCTCCAAAATCTTCAGCGTGAAGTCACCAACTTGGCTGCTGCCCGATGTGGCGAGGTATGACACGCCTGCAAACTGATTATACTAGATATATTAGATATTAATAATATAATTTCTTAGTTGCTGATATAAATTTAGCTAATGATATTGTTGTATATGTTTCCTCTCTGTAAGGTGATGATTTATGAACTAGCAGATCACATCCAGGGCTTTCTGAGTGAACACAACAAACCTCCATCGCGCTCTTTTCATGAGGAGATGCTGAAAAACCAGCGCAGACAGCAGGAGAAAAGAGCTCTGGAAGAGCAGCAGAGGATGGACCTACAGCGGAGACAAGAGGAGGAAATGGTCAGGAATTTGACATGAACAAAATTTGCCATTAAACTAGTGACTTGTTCATGTAAAATATATTTTAGGAAAAAGAAATTATGGCTGTGATTCAAAAGAGGGAGGATCAGAAACGAGAGGAAAAGAAAAGAAAAGAAATGGCCAAACTGGTGAAGTCATTATCATCATGTCATAATATTTCACACATAAGCTTCAAAGTTTGACTTTGTTGTCCTGTGCCATTATCAAGGAGCGGTTAGAGTCCATTGACCAGACAAATGCTGTCAAAAGTGTTCTGGGTAGGAGTCCTCCAAGCCCTGTTACATCTCCATCCGATCTGTCAGAAATCAAGAAAGGCATCGCTAATCGCCGTCGGACTACCTCAAACTCACGACACAGGTAAAAGCACCGTGTTGTTGTTTTTTAATTCAACATCACTGTGACAAACCATTCCAAGTTAATCACATTAAATGAAATCTACAACAATACAGATACAGATGACACAACGTACAATCCTAACACATTTTCATTTCAGTATAATGTTGACAATGGACAGTGTTGCATAACAACTGACAAAGATCTTCATAGGTATAATTCATTAATATTACTATGTTTTTATAGGCGCGACACAGCAGGTGAAGATAACCATAGATCGCAAGAACTCCTAAATTTTAGCAGCACCACATTTGGAGAACTTGCTGTTCATAAAGGCAAAAATTTGGGTGAGTTTTGAATAAATCTACAAATTTTGCATTTGAAATTATCTTATATTTTTGTTTTGTTTCTTAGGTGTGAGTGAGAGGCTTGGCCGCAGTGTTCACTATGGGTTTGAAGTGAACTCTGGTGACTTTGTGGTAATCTATGAGTGGTCTCTGAGGTGGAGCAAGAAAATGGGCAAGTTCTTCACTAGTCAGGAGAAAGGAAAGATCGAAAATTGTAAAAAGCAGGCACGTGTTCAAGGCACACCCACTACAAGAGAAGGGGGATTGGTAAAACTCTATAAATAATATTGTTCTTGTTTTCTGTGTAGATCCATGGAGCAGAAAATGAGTTGAACTCCCTCCTGCGGCTGGAGCATCCAAACCTGGTACATTACATGGCTCTGAGCTCCACTGAAAAGGAGGACTGTATTGTTATTAACCTTCTTGTGGAACATGTATCTGGGACCAGTTTAAACCAACATTTAAAGACCCAAACACCTGTGTCTTTAGACAAACTCTGTCTCTACACCAGCCAGTTGCTGTCTGCTCTGGATTACCTCCACTGTAACTCCGTTGTTCATAAGCAGCTGGGGCCGTCCAGTGTGATTTTAGACTCTGAGGGAAATGTGCGGTTGACTGATTATAGCTTGTCTAAGAGATTTGCAGACATCTGCAAAGAAGACATTTTTGAGCAATCACATGTGCGTTTCTCAGAGGCCACTGCCATGCCCACCAAGACGGGCAAAAAGGGGGATGTGTGGAACCTGGGTCTAATGCTGCTCAGTTTGAGTCAGGGAAAAGAGGTGACAGAGTATCCTGTGACTGTACCTACCAGCCTGCCCGCTGACTTTCAAGACTTCCTTCAAAAGTAAGAGGCCACAAGTCTACAAGAGGCCAAGACAAAAGCTTTTAACCAGTTAACCAGTTCAGAGGCTATACTGTATGTATACTGTATATTAGCGGGGTATGTATTTTATCTCTTTGTGTATTTGTGTAGGTGTTTGTGTCTGAATGATGGTGAAAGGTGGACACCTCAGCAGCTCTTAGAACACTCTTTTCTAAAGCCTCCATCTCCCAAATTATCTCCACACTGTCAGGATGCAAGCCCTGAAGGTAATCTATAATAATATACAAAATGATTGCACTGTACTATAAAGTCTACCCAACTAATCACATCTTTACTGCTCATTTGTTTACAGATCTTGTGGACTTTGCATCCACTGTTGTCCCACAGAGCCATATTCTGAATGCTCCTTTTAGCTCAGGTGTGCAGAGGCAGTTTTCTCGCTACTTTAATGAGTTTGAGGAACTCCAGTTACTTGGAAAAGGGGCCTTTGGTGCTGTTATAAAGGTAATTAAGAACAACTTTTATGTTTTCTATTCTTTTTCAGTTTCTCACAGTGTCTTGCCTTTTTAGGTTCAAAACAAACTGGACGGCTGCTACTATGCTGTGAAGCGTATCCAGGTGAACCCAGCCAGCAAGCAGTTCAGAAGGATTAAGGGTGAGGTGACCCTGCTGTCTCGCCTAAATCATGAAAACATTGTCCGTTACTATAACGCATGGATCGAGAAACATGAGAAACCATCTGTGGGTGCACTGAGCAACACTGACAGCTCTGAGCCACAAACACCTGAAAAGAATCCTCAGGAAAAGAAGCCCTCAACAAGGAATGAGCTTGGACTATTGGACAATGTAGAGGACATGGCACCACCTCCTGCCCTGTCCAGTTCAGTTGAGTGGTCCACTTCTATTGAGAAATCTTCAAGTGCAAAGTGCAGTGGCCACCAGTCTAGTGATGAAGACGATGATGATGAGGATGATGAAGATGTGTTTGGTGCCTCCTTTTTGTAAGCATTAAAAACAAACTTTTTTCAGTTATACTGTTAAAACTGTCATGTTTTATCTGTTTTTGTTTGTTTTTGTTTAGGCCATCAGACAGTAGCTCAAGGAGTGACATTATCTTTGACAACGGTGACGATAGCATGGATGAGATGTCTCAGGTTTGAGGGATTCACTTTCTATTATCTTAGATTTGAATGAAACACTAATAGATTAAAATGAACATTTGCCAGATGGAACAAAGCAAGAAGCCTGTGGTTGACACAACAGAGAGCACAGAGTCAGAGCGTTCTCTCCTCATAGCACATTACTTATACATACAGGTATGCTTCTCCTTTACATTCTGTTGTACTCTCAATATACAATATTACATGACACTTATTCTTTGTTACGTGTAGATGGAATACTGTGAGAAGAGCACCCTAAGAGACACAATAGACTATGAACTTTACTTGGACCAAACTCGGCTCTGGAGATTGTTCAGGGAAATACTGGATGGTTTGGCATATATACATGAGCAGGTATGTATTTGGTATTGTGTGTTCTATTAATTGTTATGTCTGTTCAACCATTTTAATATGGTCTTTAATCAACCTCTGCCTCCACCAGGGTATGATCCACAGAGACTTGAAGCCTGTCAACATTTTCCTCGACTCTCAGGACCATGTGAAAATTGGGGACTTTGGACTGGCTACTGATCATCCGGCTAATGTGGTATGCTAGTGAAACATTGCTAAACATTTACCTGTAACACTTTATAATAATTACACCTTAATTAGCCTCAATAAATCATGAAGAAGTGCTTAATTCATAAAAACAAACGGTTTCTAAGAGTGATTCAGGCTTAATAACTATTTAATTAATACCCAAACCCTAACTCCTCACCTCTTGTTTAAGTAGTTACTAAGTCTGGATCATTCTTAATAAACAATTTGTTCATTAAGTCTTTCTTCCTGCTGTATTAAGGCTGTAAATAGTGTAGTTTTTGTGTTACTCATTTGAAGTCATGTGAAGTATATTAAGTAAGCAGTGCTAACATGCTAACACTGTTTCAGGCAGCTGCTAGTTTCAAAGGGGATGAGAGCGGTGCAGCAACAATACCCAAACCTGACCCAACTGGTATGATTACATTTTTTTTTTTTTTTATTATTGTCAGTCAGCTCATTTGACTAATTGTTCTGATTGGTTGGGCACAGGTAACATGACTGGCATGGTCGGTACCGCCCTATATGTGAGCCCAGAGGTGCAAGGAAACACCAAAGCCACCTACAACCAAGTAACCTATTTTACATATATGTCTTAAGATTTGAAATGTCATTATTTTTAAATTTATGTTTCTGTTATTAATACTGTTCAAGTGATTCATAACTTGTTGAAGATTTGTTGTGTCTATAATAATGTAGTCCCAAACGTCAAGTGTGCATGTGTATGTAGCTTATCTTGTTTACATACAGTAAGTAGGTCTTTAGTCAGTGCGGTCTTGTTTACTAAGGGTTCCTTTGTTTATGTCTAGAAAGTTGATCTGTTTAGCCTGGGTATCATCCTGTTTGAGATGTCCTACCGCCCAATGACCACTGGAGCTGAACGCATCACTGTCCTGAGCCAGCTGCGTGTGGTATGCACATCTATAGCTGTGGGATTCTGTGTAATACTTTTTTTTTATCTGTGAATCTAACTTTATTATTTGTTTGTGACAGGAGCCCATCACATTTCCAGATGATTTCAATCCAAATAATCAAGGAACACAGGTAAACAAAACAAAACAATAAAAAATGTCCATCCATTTGAACCATAATGCATATATTTCTTTGCTCTAAAAACAGAGAAAAGTGATAGAGTGGCTGCTAAACCATGACCCTGCTCTCCGCCCCACTGCCCAAGAGTTGCTGAAAAGTGAACTGCTGCCCCCTCCCCAGATGGAGGAGTCTGAGCTGCATGAGGTGCTGCAGCACACTATGGCCAATGTGAATGGAAAGGCCTACCGCACCATGGTGGGTCAGCTGTTTGCCCAGAACACCACCCCTGTCATGGATTACACCTATGATATAGATCTGCATAAGGTAAATGCTATGCTTTTTCATTAGTTTATTATTTAATGTAATATCTACAATACAGAGTTGCCAAGTCTGCTTTTTATAGAGACATTGGGCTTGTTTTTTTGGAAAGCCACAGGCAAATTTTAACAGTCAAGGGTTGTGTTTTTTTTGGGCTTGTTCCTGAGAGGTGCTTCCATTTCATAAAAGAGGTGATTTTTAGCAGTTCTGTTTCACATTAAAAGACCCAGTAATTATTGAAATACACCTGTTAAGGGATTAAATATGTGATTAAATGTAATTAAAATTGGCGCTTAAAATCAGCACTTGTTCAGCAGCGCCACATAGCATTTAATTAGTTGCTTTTTGGGGACTTACTTTTGTGGGGTTCTGGTTGCTTGTTTTGGGCTATTTTCAATGGCTTTATTGCTGCTCTCTGAAAATCTGGCAACCCTGCTACAATTTCATGTGCAGATGTAACCCTCCTCTATATGGTGCTTGGAGCTTTTAAAATTTAAATAGCTCCTTGTACGTTGTGTTTTAGCCCAGAGTGGAGAGTTGCTTTTCCCACCTCTAGATGTCACTCTGCTCAAACACATAGGTTCATTGCTCTCCTGTCCCCCTGTTCCAGTCTCACTTGTGCAGTAATAGACTGTTAAGAGCTTAATCGATACCTTCTGATTTTTAACAGTGCGTTTGTTTGTTCTCCCTTCAGGGCAGCTTCAGCTTCACCGGTGCTAAATTGCAGCAGTATGTGTATGAAACCATCACCCGGATCTTCAAGAAGCACGGTCAGTCCTCTGCTGTGTATAACTATGCACACCTTGACCTATGACCCACTGTAAGCCTCATTTAGAGACACATCCCCACATCTGCTCCAGTGAGGGGCATTTCAACAATAAGTGTACTGTTGGGCAGCACACAGGCCCTGCAGGTGCTGCTTCTATTTCTGTGAACTCTACTCATGATCATGTCCAGCTGTTTGCATTTGTCTAAGATTACATTGTATCTCCTCATGTACTATTTGTAATAGATTAACAGTACCGTATAAATACACTTTTTGATATTTACAGGGGCTGTTCGTCTTCAGACTCCCATGCTCCTACCTCGAAACAGGAAGCTGTACGAAGGCAGTGAGCTGGCTTGCTTCATGGACCATAGCGGAATGCTGGTTACCCTGCCCTTTGACCTCCGGGTGAGTCTGACACATGCTTACAAATAAAACACAAAGGTGAGCACGGCCCTATTTGAACACAATCTAATTACGCTGGTAGTCGCATTAACACTTCCACTCACAGCGTCAGAGAGCAATCAGCAGCTGCCCTCAGATGGGGCTGCTGCAGGAAAGCCTCAGGTCTAAATGCTTGTTTCCACTCTTTGATTGATTGCAGACTAATTCAGTCTTCAGGGTCTTTGTACAGGCTGACCCATGTCTCTCTTATTTTAGATGGCCTTTGCACGATTTGTGGCACGCAATAATGTCACTCAACTGAAGAGGTACATTAAAATGAATATTTCTTCACTACAGTGCTGTACTGTTGGACCTTACACCCAATGATTGTTTGTATTCCTTTGTGGG
>KN483233.1:106765-142637 GCA_000787095.1 Periophthalmodon schlosseri | reverse complement strand
AATTACCGGTAATTTTGGGTGGGCCATATTTTAGACTATGTGCAGAATTTTACTTGGCAGATGTTAACATATTTGTTTTATAGGTTGTGATCAACTTGGGATTGGTGTACAAAGTTCAACATCACTCCGGGATCATTTTCCAGTTTGTTGCCTTCATTAGAAAGCGGAAAAGAACAGTTCCAGATATAGTGGCTGCTGGAGGCCGCTATGATCATTTGGTATGTTTTACTGTAAAGTATTAGTCATCCACATTCCCCATATTAAAACTAATAAATAAACTGCAGTCTTAAGAATGCATGTGAACCACATGTTTTCCATCCCAAACCTACTATAAATCCTCTGTGTTCTCTCACTTTATAAAGCACTGTTAGCTATGCCGTCTCCATGGTATCATTATACTTTGTGTTTTGTGCTCATAGATTGTGGAGTTTCAAAGTCCGGCATCCACAGCACCAGTTACCTCTGCAGTGGGGGCCAGTGTAGCTCTGGACAAAGTGTGTGCTGCTATGGCCAGCATGGAGGAGCCAGTAAGCACACGCGCGCGCACGCGCACGCACGCACACTCCCAGGATGTGATATTTTACAGTAATTATTGTAATAGAGCAGCAGCAGGCAGACATTTCATATTTAATGATGCCTTATTCAAGCAGCCAGGTGCCATAGCTACTTTTAGATTCTAATGACTATGATCACTGGGCCTCTTGACGCCATGCAGTTATATTTAGAGCCACTTCATTTACATGTTAGATACACAGAAACTAACTATGTATTATTTTGTTTTGTAATTCTGTTGTTTTTGTTTTCTGTGACAGCCCCCTATAAGCTCATGTGATGCTTTGGTGGTTCCGGTCGGTCATTCGTCTTTGTCCAAAGCCATCAGTGTTGTCCAAAAACTGTGGAGCATGGGAGTGTCTTCAGACCTCACCTACGATGTCTCACAGGTGAGTTGTGTGGCTCAATGAATACAACATTTACCATTTGTAATGATTTGGTGGTAGCTGGCAACTTTCTGCTCCTACTTCTGGTTCTTACGTTTTTTGTATTTTTGCCTTTGTGATGTTGTATTTGTATTTTTCATCATTTGACTTTTAATTTTAAGAGCTGTTTTTGATACATTGAGTAAGGCAAATCAAATGAGACAATTTTTTTTACAAACGTCTGTGGGTGAAGGTCTAGTCTAGTCTAAATATAGCTTACACTTAGGAAGCAGAGGCCCTTTCAGGGGACCACAGGTCACTCCTGGAGTTGTTTCCGGACCAGTGGAGGAACAAATATTGGTGGATTGTTGGGCCTCTACTCCTAAAGGGGGCAACACCTGATTCCTTCTCATTTAGGAGGACGATAAGTTTTAGTTTTGAAGCAAATACACACTATGCATAGTGTTTTCCAGTAGAAAGAACTCACTAAAAGAACCCTTTGTTACTTTTAAGAGACAAAGAAGGTGCTGAATTTGTTACCAAAAAGTCCTTGTTATGCAATAAGTAATAAATCTGTGGTCCCCAAGTTTGTTTTTCATTTTAATCTGCTCAAGTGAGAGGTTGCAAACCAATCTTTTCTATTTTGATCCCAGATTCATTGCGTGTTGCCCTACCTTCAATAATGAGCCTCTTTCTTCTTTGCAGTAATTTTATGATGTAACGGGATAAGCTAGAGGAACAGGCTGTGTTGTTTATTGTTGGTACTGTGTCGTATACTATGGAGACCAATCTGATGGGATTTGAGGTGAAGAGATCCCATTTAAACCTATTGGTTCACTTCACTGAACTTGTTTTTAACACCTCTCACATGCTGTCTTCATCTTAGTTCAACCTTGGGATTTTATAGACCAAATATGGCAATTACTTCTCTCACTAGTGGTCATGAGTGGCTTTGAGATGCTCATCAGCCTTCACCTAGTATTGGACCTGACTTGTTCTGTCAGTGGGATTTTAGGCATATTATTTGACGGTTTATCATGTTATTGTTTGACAGAAATCTTTTGAAACTTAGAAATGATATATATTAATTAAATCTTTTGAGTGTTGTTTTTGTGTTTTAGTCTCAGGAAACCTTAATGGACCAATGCAAACTGGCCGGTATCACCTGCATGGCCATGGTCTCTGACAAGGAAGGCAACTACGTGAAGGTAATCTGCCTCCATCTATAGTATATGAAACCTGTACTGTACATAAATTGTCGTCTTTACTAAAACATATGTGTTCCAGTTCTGACATTGTAAATAATGGTAGCGATATATACAGCAACGCCTGTAAAATGAATTTTGTCTTTGCAGGTGAAATCATTTGAGAAGGACAGACAGTCTGAGAAAAGAATTCCAGAGAATGACTTGGTGGACCACATTGTTCAGAAATGTCGGACCAAATTCTTTGAAGAGCGAAACATCAGGTAGAGACATAGTGGAGCTGCAGGGACTTGTGGGGCCTTAAAAGGGTTTATCTTCTAACAGTTGTGCTTATGCCTCTGCAGGGAAATCTCTGAAGGCATGTCTCTCCCCAATCCCAAAGGATCACTGCTCAACACTACAGGTACAGGGCCGCGTAAGCTGCTCTTTACAACTCACTCCTATTTAATCCTCATGCTGATGGTTTACCCATGAGGCCTCACTTCACCATCAGACATAAGGTTTCTTGCTAAGTGCTTAATGTGGTCAAATTATGTGCTATTATAAGAGAGAGTGTTATGAAAGTTGGGTTAATACATACAAGAGTTTAAATGTTTTTGTAAGCAAATAGACACGGCTATTACTGCAGACATGTCACATTTTTGCGACGACCAACAGACCAAAGGGGCTTTCTATAAAATGAAAAAGTTGTGCATTTCAGGTGCACTATGTAACTCTTCTGGTGGATGGAATGTTCCACAGTATGGCATTAAACTTTCAATGGAGACAAGGTTGCACCTCTAAGCTAACAAGTTACAGGTCAGATCTGTGGAGAGGCAACCCCACTCACAGAAATAATGCTTTTTTTTAAGGTATTTCTGAGCAATAAAAACACCTTTAATTGAATAATTGCTAGATAGACAAGTTTAATGTGGAACTTAACTTAATGTGGATCTCCATGGAGACATGAAGGTAGTCGACCCTTCACCAGAAAAGTTGCATAGTGCACATTAAAATACTTTTTTTTTTGCTTTTTTCAGGATTATCAGAGCAACATGGCAGCAGCACTACTGTGAATATGAATGTGAATGTCATCAGCCCAGAGAAGGTTTCTGCAAGTGCCAGACGACGTTATGAGACCCAGGTCAGTGTATTTTCCATTCCTTTTTGATCCTTTTATCTAACGTTACCTTTTAATGCTAAAGAGGTGTCTTGCCCAAGGGCACAATGAGTGGGATGTGAATAACCAGCCAGTTATAGAGTAACTTGAGTCTGTATGAGTGTGTATGACTGTTAGACTTTGTGGGTAATTATTGTACTGCACACAAGCTTTAAACTCCCTCTAAAATAATCAGAGTGCTTATGAATCCATTTAGATGATAATTATCCTTCCTGCTTTATGTTCGGTCATGGGAACAGTTATTCTCCTCGATCATGTTTTTCACTCTTATCTCCCCTCAGATCCAAACCCGATTACAGAATCTCGGTAGCAATTTACAGAACAAGAGCAATGACATTGAGGTTCTGGCGGTAAGTCATTTGTTTGTTTACCTCTTTATCCCTCTCAAACCCCGCACCCTTTTTCTCTGCATGGTTGCCTTATCTTTTGAGCTCATGTGTGAAATCACAGGGGGAAGAAAGGGCTTCTGAGAGCTAAAACAGCAAACATCACAGGAGCAGCCTCATAGTTGAACCTGTTAGCCATATCTTGGCTAGCAATTCGTTTTGGTCATTTTGGGTGCTCAAGGTGCTCATTTGTGTGTTTTTCTGACAAGCGTTACCACTGTGATTAGAGTTGCAATTCATTTTGAACACTTGTATGAGCACACAGCATCCAGGGCCTGATGTTTTTATTGCACTGTTTTTATTGGCAGTCGGGGTAGTTCCAGTTTAACCTTTCAGTTTAAAATAAGAATATCTCAAATAAAAACGTAATCTGCTACTGCATGCTCCTCTATGTTATTGTGTGCGAATGTTTAACTTGTCAACTCAATGTATTGTTTTTTCACTGCCTGAGACAATGATCACCAATGTTTTTGCTTGTGTTATCTTCCAGGTGGACCTGCAGAAGGAAACTCTGATCTACTTCCTTTCTCTGGAGGTCTGTTGGGACTGCCTTGATTAAGCATGTTGTTGAGTCAATAATGCGGGCTATATTTGAATGAATAGTGGGCGCTACAGTGGGAAGTGGAAAGAACTGCCAGTGAGGTCAGGCCTCGAGACAGGAAGAGGGGATCCCGCTTGCTTCCTTACAGTCCTGGCTGACGAGGAGCAGAGTGAGGGAACACCCTGGACTTTTTCCACAGCCCACTCATTTCATGAGGCTCTCACGTTTGCAGAAGCATTATAGTGAACAAAAGAGCTCTGAGAAGGTGTTAATATCACATTCCATGCTCCTGAGAAAATCACTCATAAAAAAGTGTTGGTTCCCTCTGTTAAAAGACTTAAATTATATTGTGGTAAGAAACATAAGGAGAGGTGAAAATGCCCTCCACACCGGAATTATATAAGCAACGTCCTTCACTCAATAACTGGAAAGGCCACCTACACTGGCCGCACACATGTCAGAAAACACTCGTGGAGTATAAAAAGCATGACAATACACAGTGTGTAAAACCAGGCGTGCAGGAAAGGTCTGTTTTGAATATGGCAAATTGCTCCAAGTCACACAAGGAACAAGAAAATCTATAAACCTACTTGCGCTTTGTGGCTTCACAGCTCTGCTCCCTTTGACATGCACAAATATACTCCACGGCTGGACATAAAACCCCTATTCATTGGCTCCAAACGCCTTGGCTATAGAACGAGGCGGCCATAGTTAACGGTATGACAATGACAACTGTATTTTGTTATGATTTCTGACAAAGAGATTGAGCTCACTACTGGTGGTTTGTACATGTTTGACTTTCATACTTAAAGGGGTAATGCATTTTCTGAAACGCTGTTATTTTTGTTTCATTACAGTTTGACAGTGACGAACAGTTCAACAGCAGCGTGAAGACTCTTCTGTCTAGACTCCCCAAGCAGCGCTACCTGAAGTCCATCTGTGAAGAGATCCACCAACTCAAGATTACAAAGAAGTAAGTCCTTTTGTCATACTGAAAGGTTTAGAATTAAGGACTACAGTTTTTAGGCCTGGAGGAACTAGCCATTTTACATTTTTTCCATGGTTGTATCAATTCAGGAGTTAAGTCATTTTTGTACCCCAAGCATAGAAAATTTTTATTTAAGTTAGTTTGGTACTAACTTATGTCACTACACCTTAACAAAGCATGAAAAAAGAATAATGAGCAAGTAGAATGATTCAGGCTTAGTAACTATTTAATCCAATCCAAGTCTTAGCTCATGTTTTATTATGAAGACTAGACACTCTAAATTACATTTTATTTAGTTATACAAATGCGTATAAACGTGAACGCATTTGATCTGGTAAATCACAGTGGTGGTGGTCATATGGCAGGATACTAATGCTGCTCAGACATTTTCCAAGCAAACTATTGAATTGTCTCTGTAGACCCTGGATTCCCCCACTGCTCCCTCTGCTTTGGATCATATGTTTCTATCCCCCACTCATTAAAATACTCATGATCCACACTTCCTAATAAGGGAGGCTGCCACTCTTCAAGCCTCTTGTGAATCTGTACAGACCAGGTGTAGCAGTGACATTCAGCCCATCAAAGAGAGCTGTTAGACTGATAACTACAGGCTTGCTCCACACCAAATCCGCCTCTGATCCCATTTCCTGCGGTGAAACCTGAAATGATTTTCCGTGTTTGGTCTTATGGCGTGTTGCTTGGAGCGCTGATTGACTAGTAGCACTCAAATTGTGTTTTAAATTGGGGAGTTAGTAAATTGTCTGTGTTTGGGCATTGTTGTCCTTAGAAACGTGTCTGCAGAATAATACATGTATGAGGTAAAGTGGGATCCATGAATTAGATGGTAATGGCAAATCAAAGCCACTCATTTAGGCTTTCTCATGAGAGCACTTGGTTTTCATTTGCTGTCTCTGGTGTGTGCCTGATTTGCCATTTGGGAAGAAAGTCTTTGCTGATTGGGTCATGAATTAAGGGCACAGCATGGTTCTATATAGTCTTGATTCTAATAAAACTACTCATCTGCAATGTATTTTCTAAGCTTATGTTTAACTAGTGCTGAGATGTTTTATGTCTTTTTTTTGGAACACTTTGCTCTTCTGCTCTCTCGCAGGGTGGCTGTGGTGGTCCTATATAGCTACAAAGATGACTATTACAAGATCCTTCTTTAGAGCTGGGGGAGCTCCACTGGTTGGGAGAATATCCTGTAGTCAGCGCTTCTGAGACTGGAAGAGAGACCTAACACATTTCAAGCAAGAAGTCTGAGATCACAAGACTGGACACATTTCTCAGTGTCATAGAGTATGGTAACTGCACACGTAACTTTTGTATTAGTCTGCAGTAAGAATTGAAGTGAAGGACTTGCCTCTAAGGAATTGCAAAATCAAGACAAGGGCTTGTGTATTTATGCAAGATGTTTTATATTTGTAATAATGAGGATGGACAGAAGACAATACATTTTGCTGTGAACTTCAGAAGAGAATGTGAGCCTTACATAATGGGCTACTAAAGCCTCTATTCTAGCAATTATGTTTCAATCACAATAGTACATTAAGTTAAGTGACAGATGCTCAAAAACATCCTCAAAAGTTCCTAAAAATAATGTCAGTTGCACAGACACAGACATGGACCATTGTTGGTCTGAAGGCCTGGGAAGCTTCCTGAGTGTTTATGGATCCTTCCGCAGATTCTTCCTCACCTTGAACTTTATGAGCAAGCATTGAGGAATTGTCAGTTTGCCAGTGTTGCTGTGCACAACAAGTCTGTTTTTTTTAACTGGCATAAATGAGCGGCTCATTCAAACCTCAGACAATGCCTTCTTTACCCCAGCACACATCTGCCTTTCCAGAAAAGGAGAAAAACCTCTTATACATTGGAGACCTGACTTGAATTTGGAGAGGACAAATTCTTACTTGGAGCTTAAGGCCCAATCCAGATGTGTTTGTGACTAGTAGAAATCACTTGCAGATACCACTACTATGACATCATATAGTAAGAGTTTGCTGTTCCAAATATCACCATTGTGGTCCTTTGGTTCACACATTTATTGGTCAAAATGAGTGTAAACATGCAGTTCATCAAGGCAACATATTTACATGGTTTACCGAGCAACACAAATAAATAAGGTTGGATAGAATAAAGCAGATAGAAAAGGAAAATGGTCTAAAATGTACAACAGCTTTGGCTACCAAAGGGCATTTTCAAAGAAAACAAACTATAGTTTAGTATTAATAAATAAAGCTATGTGAAAAAATAAATAAGGTACTCTGTTGTCTACTACTTTAAACTACTTTTTACACAGAGAAGCTTTTACTGTCGCCTCCATTTAAAGCAAAACGTCATCATTCAAAAAGACACAAATCAACTACACTTCAATAAGAACTGGTTGCCCACCAAGTTTTCAGAGAAAAAGGAGAGAAACTGGCAAACAATTGACATTTGGAATCCAAAGCCCTCAGTCCTTTCCTGTATGGAGCAGACTGGTCAGATCCGCTGTTCACTGGAGTGGTTTAACATGTCCATGTGCTTCATATGCTCTCAAATCCCTGATTAGGACCTTTATCCCTACAAGAATCCGCCAGTGGGCTTTCTAACAAAACACCTACAAGAAAAGTGCTATACCACTAACACACACTAATGTCTACCATCACATTTACCAACAATCTACCTTATTTTCATGTACATTTTCACAACTATACTGTATAAAAACTGCAAGGATTTTAAACAAAGGATGTTTTCTAAAATGGTTTGGACAGTAAAACATAAACTTAAAAACATTTTAAGGCAATCAAATGAAGGCATAACATGGCAAACATTCACTGACTGGTAGCTCCACCTTAAATACAAGTAGTGATGGGTAATCATAGTCATATACAGTCTATGGTCATGGCACAGTTGTAAATGTTCCTCAATGGGATTTATTTTTTTCAACTATAACTATCACATCATGAAGCTTTTAAATGCAAGATTCGCTGTGTGACCCTTAATTTGTATGGTGTTCAGCTTCGTACACGGAATGACTTATTGAAAATGTTAAAATATATAGAATACATGTCACTTCTAAAGTTGGTAAGGGGAAAATGTTTAGACTGCCATTTTCTCTTTGGCCCCACTGAGGCACCCAGAATAATAAAAGAAGGCCAAGAACAGCACAAGTACAAATACTGTAGAAATATACAAAAACTATGATGGAAAGCACACATTCTAAAGCAGTTAAATCCAATAGGATTATCAGTTCCTTTGGCCTTACTGCCCATGAAATCAGTTCTGTCCACTGCTGCACACTTAAGCAGCATGCTTATACACGTTTAAAGTCCTAAAGCTTTGATTTTTTTTTTTTTCTCAGTTTCACACATTTCACATGATGACAGTCAAATTCTGTTTTTTCTGGTTGCTGTCATCTGTAGTGAGGCAGGTTTTAGAGTGGCCATAGATTGTCCATCTTCCTCTTCACACAACCCAACTGCCAGAGTTTAGGTTGAAATCCACATGATATGGACAAGACGTGTCTGTCTCACAGTGCATAAATCTAATGTCCCGTGAAAACAGGGGTAAGGCAGGGTGTGGTTGGAGTCTAGCGTGTCCAGTCGTTGACCATGCTCAGTTTGGCTCTGGGGATGGTCATCTTATCCGCACAAGAGGAGCTCAGGTCAGGAGAGAAGTGGAGCAGGCCACAGTCATTCTTCACATTTTGGAATTTACTCTCCTTTGATGGCTCCATGTACACAACAGAGTTTTTGTTGACATGTTTCTTCAGTATTACAGTCTACAAAAAGACAAGAATTTGAGTTTGTTAGCAATTTTACTTTACTACTGTTTATTACATAAATACAGATAATAAAACTGTGACTATTTTCGTCAAATGTAAAATGCTCCCATATATAATAAAACCTTTATAGAACTTTCATAAATTTAATGTCTCACTCTTGCATATGTCTTATGTCTTAGTGCTAATACTTTTTAAACAGACAAAGATAAAGAGAAAACGTCACACCTTTTTTGGTGCACTGTAGCAAGACATCTGCACCCACTTCTTCTTCCGGTTGATCAGCAACGCCACAATGATGAAGATGATGATGGCCAGGAGGAGACCGGCCAGAATCCAGGCTGCAGACTGGTAGATGAGGGCCATCTCTGCTTGGCTAGGGAAGTTTTCTCCCAGACGAGGCTCATCTGTGGGACAGAGACAGAGAGAGTAATGGGGATGTAAAAGAAACACAATTGTTTAGATTACTGTCCCTCCCATATGATAACTCAAACTGTTCAAAGCACCAAGAGACGCTGACATTGATTAATCAACAAGGCTTTCTCACGAGAGATCATATTTCTGCACACGTTTATAAATGCTCAGCTATCATTTGTCAAGTTATCCCAACACTTTCCAAAGTTTACAGCTGTAATGAGTGAGCAACAGAGTGTAGCAGTGATCTGCTACACTCTGTGATCTGTGTAATAAATGGGCCTGTCATACCTGTTTGAATGATGAGCGGAGGCACAGTGACAGTACTAATCCACACTTCTCTGTCCACTCCAGCTGTGACGGCCTTCTTAGGAGTACTGGTCGACATCATCACTGGAACTGACGTGGTCATTTCTGTCCACACAAGTAGAATACATAAAAAAATATAAGTATATTTATTTATATTATATTATTGTCACTCATGTTAAGTGAGTGCATAAACTTCCACTGTGTATAAACATTACCGGTACATAAAATGTCGAGTCTGTGAACAAAGGTCTGGGACCCCCAATCAGACTGAACAATAGGACTGTATGGTGCGGTGTTCCTCTATGGGAAAAGCTGACAGTGAGCTTTGCCTTCCTGTGCTGCCACAGAGAGTGGGGACAGGAAACACGTGTGAATGTGCGGATGCCCGGGGGAGTGCTTTCACTCACAACCAACTGTGTATTTGTCACATGGAATGTTGTTGGGAATGGCTGTGTTTGCGTACGCAGCGCCAGGTTGGCTAGGTCTAATAGACAAACACAAGAGTACATGGGCTTTTAGTTTTGACAAGACCCTTCACTCTTTATATAAAGCATCAGATGCAGTGTCTCTTTGGCATCTCATGTTGTGCACATTATAGACGTTTACATAATGTATACTGTGAGTATGCCTGCTCAGCTGTCTGAGCCTGTCACAGCCCACGTACCCAGACAGTGTGGGCAGCACTGGCCCTTACGCAGGACGGGCACTCTGCAGCTGGCGGCCGGACAGCGCTGGGAGAAACACTCAATGGTGCCGTTGTTGCAGGTGCAGCTGGTACAGGCATTGGCTCTCCATGAGTCTCCAGACAGAAGCACATCTCCATCACTGGTGATGCAGTAGTCCTGTTGGCTCCTGTTCACTGGCAGCAGGGGACTCTCTGCACACGGGGACACAGAGTGGTCAGGGCAGTTATTACACCTCAAAGGAGCTGTCCAATACAGTGCTCATAAGTCATATGATTAGAAAAGAATTGCAGTTTATCATTAGTTATTGTTATTACAATTCATATTTTCACATTTCTACATGGAGAACATGAACATTGTTAACCATCTGTCCCTCTCAGTGCTCAGTGTTTCCTTAATCAGTTTAGTTTGTTGTCAACCTGATGAGGTGAACAGCTTGTAGCGGCCACCTGCCTTTATTACCGCTGTATAACATCTCAGTTCACAAAATTTATTGGACCTTTAGGGGTGGCTTTAGATAAGGAGAGATAAGAGCTTTACTGTATGTCCAGCACTAACAGAAGTGCCTCCATATGGCAGCTGTCAGTTCTTCCTGTCTTCTTTATCTGGTCGATCAGGCCTTGGAGCAGCAAAGACCAAAGACTGGTTATTGGCTAAATGTCCATGCTGCCTGATGCACACATAGATCATAGGGCTGCCAGGAGATGTGTATTATTCCCACATTCCTAGTGACCAGGCTCCAGCATATATCAAAGGACCTCTGTCAATCTGCCTTTGTAGAGAGGGAGATGCAGAGATAAGGTGCAGTAGCATTCTCCAGGAGCGGCCTCCGGAGCAGTCATGCATTACTGATTTGTGGGCCTCAAGCTCTCCAGTGCTCCCAATATGATGCTTATGATTGTTTGTTTGAGAACTGAAAGAATGCAAATAAAGAATGTGTGGGGTTGTGACAAAATATCTTCCCAGAAACAAGCCGGGAGAGTTGCAAGATTGTTTTTTGGGAACTTTTAGCAAAGCAACTTATTTTTGTGTATTTTTCTCCAGAGGTCACTTCAGTAAATCATCTGTCTCAAAGTTTACTTCAGGTAAAAAAGCTAATAGTGAAAAGTGAATGAGCAACCCCTTGGACAGTGGGTGATCTGCTTAACTTTCTATAAACCCCATATGTTTACTAGTATACTTATTGATTTTCTTTCATTAGTAGTGATAATGAAATGCTAAGGGGTCGTTTTTGATTAACTAAAAATAGTAAAGGAAGTTGTATTGGAATGAAGCATTGTCCCTATAAAATATAATTGTGTAGGTTATGTATAAAAAGGCTTTTGTTCTTGAGACATAATAGATTAACATTATATTCACCTCACATGAAATAATATCATTTTAATAACAATTCCTTTTGCTAATTTCCTTCCCTCTATTTGCTTGCTTCAAAGATCCCAACCAGTCTTAGCTGGTTTCTTTATGAGCCCGACATAAAACTGCCCCGTCTGAGAGCTACACGCAGGACCTTTCAAAACCACATGCTCCGAGCACTTTCCAATCAACTCCAGGCTGTTCCCACACTCCCATTGAAGCCTTTAATGTTTTTTTCTCCTAGTTCCTTTTTAAACTCATATCAGATTATGGTGTTTACCTGGGCACACGTGGCAGCAGGTGTCCTTGTTTCGACTGGGTGAATGGCACAGAGCTGGAGGACACTGTTCAGTATCACACAGGACTCTACCCCGTCGACAGGTGCATCGCGTGCACTCATCCAGGTCCCAGGTCTCCCCCTCCACGTAGAACTCTCCTCCAGGCGCCCTGCATACCACCATGTCCATGCCCTCGGCCTGACCACTGCCTGACTCATCTGCACCAAGACACAGCAAATAAAGTCATCTATGAAGGCAGGCATTTTGTAATAACTTGAGATATACGGACATGATGGTGAATGTTAATGCTGCGTTTGTCCAGAATGGCTGTTCTCATGCTACCAGCCACCTGTTGCCTCCCACGACAGACAAGGATACTGTCTAACTTTATGTTATTTTAAAAACAAGGTTTTCAAAGTTTTGTAAACCTTTTGTTCTGACTTCTGCAGAGGGAATGAATGAAGTGCGTTGGCGAGTTAAATAAGAAAACTTAGATCGCAATGTATGCATTTTAAAAGGTCTACATTTGGACAAGAAAAATATTCTAAATAATCAAAATCCAGTAGTTCCTTTGTAATTACCCACTATGCGTACATGATTTAATATTGTGAGGTCAAAGGGCATTATGGTTTAATTGACTGTTAGGCTGCTACTGTATTCCATGGTATAAAGAAGTGGTTCTCAAACTTTTCACACTTACGTACAACCCAAGGAAAGATGTGGCATTGTGAGTGAATTAAGCAAATCTTAGAACTGTCGAGGACCTTGTGTACCACCAGAAGCAGCTGGTGTACTACCAGTGCTACACGTACCACAGTTTGAGAAACACTGTTATAGAGGTAAATGTAAACAACTAATTCTAGTAAAGAATTAAGTCAATAATGCAAAGAATATATACACACATAGAGGAATATCCTTTTTCCCACAAACACCAGAAGAAAATCAGGTGGTGTCCTTTTAAGCGGGCCAGACAGCGTCATAGGTTACAAGAGACAGGAGACCCGTATCTGTTAAAACAAGCTCCAGGCAGTGTAGGTTCTAATTTATTTGAAAACATCCTTGTGAGAGCAGCAAGACATCTGCAAAAAGTTAGCTCTTTTCCCTGAGTGCAGCCAGTGTGTTACTTTGTCAGGTTGGAGGTATTCTCTCACTACTAAATATTTAAGCTGTCAGTCCAGAAATACTTTTAAAAGACTTTTAAAGGTACACTATGTAACTTTACTGGTGGAGGGTCTGCTGTCTGCTTGTCTCTATGGAGATGTTATTGGTTTGTCTGGAATGTTCCACAGTTATCGATCTTGCATTTATGTCCATACAAGCTAAACGTGCCTGTATGGACATGCATTCTTACTGTGCGCAGATTCGCCTCTCTACAGATCTGACCTGTACCTTGGCCTGGTGGTGTCTCCGGCCTGTCTTCATGAAATCAGATAAGTTTAATGCCATAACCCAGAACATTCCAGGCCAAGTAATGACATCTCAAAAGAGACAAGCATGTGGCAGATGAGAAAAGATACATACTTTAACTTTCAAAATATAACGCATAATGAAAATGCAAAATAGGTATAAGAGACATCATTTTGTTGCCTTTTCTGTTCAAATAATTGTAATGCCCCCTTTTCACTGAACTTACCCTCACAGGTGGGGCAGCACTGGTCTGGCCTGACCACTGGGTTGGGGCAGCTGGGTATGGGGCAGGAGATGAGCACACACATCTCTCGCCCTGAGTGGCAGTAACAGTCTCTGCATCCATCGTGCCAGCTGTCGCCCTCTTCATACCGATGTCCATTTGAGGTGAGGCAGAAGCTGGGCATCGGTACTGTCGCTGTGGTGACTGCAACTTGCTCGCTTTCTGAACACAAACAGACGAGTTTCTACAAGGCTTTGTTTGGCTGGGAAAGAGACCTATAAGACTTGGATGATTTAAATGTGAGATGTTAACAAGTTAGAGGCCAAGCTAAGGCTCCACTGGAGAGTTCACTATATATTTCCTCCACACATAAGTATAAGGGGTTAAAGAAAATGCAGAGTATTTTAAAGAGTATGCTAAAAACAACAAAAAAGAGAGACCTATAGACCTATACGGAAAAAACTTGCAGAGGTTAAGATTAAGATAGCTACCTAGTCCTCCTGTTTCTCAAAGTATTTAGCATTTCTTTGTCAATGCATCTAGTATTTTTGGCCCCTGACGTCATGTCTTGCGTGTCTGAAAGTAAACAATGATAAAGTTTGGCCAGCTAGACCAGGAATTTATCAGACTGGCTAGTAATTTTGTCTTAATAAGTTTGCATGAACTATTTAAAGTCTTTTTATTTATGTTATTTTTTTTTATTCTGTCAAATAACACAGATAAGATAAGATAAAGACTCTAGATGCAATGAAAGATGGCAGTATCCGGGACTGGGTGTAATTTCAAGCACCCACTGTCCCATAGTTCAGACTGAGATACAGCCCTGGTCTGTTTTATTTAGACCATGAAAGCAAATACACATGAAAAGTTTCCCTTCCTCTTAACGGTCCACAGACAGCCTCATCTGATATTTTCTAACTCAGGTAAACACAAGGCTATTTGCAAAAGCTGCTGATTTTGTTTGCTGGGATGAAGGAGCCAGATGCTGCGATGTGAAAACAGTAAAGTGTATTTTAGCCTGAGAATATTTATAATGCATCCAAATTGGCATCTAAATAAACATTTCTCATAAAATGTGGCACGGCAGGCATGCCTTTAACCTTGTGGGGTTTGGGTAAATCTAATTGCAGTAGCACACGCAGCTTGGGCCCAACAGGAACCAAAACAAGCACAAGGCATAAAAGTGAACAGCGGCAAGGGAGAGGTCAGAGTAGACCAGCGGCACAAACGTGGCTCCGCGCACCGCCTCTGCTATCTGCTCTTATATGGAAAAAGGTGATGACTTATGTCTAATTTTATGCTTGTGTATCTTATTCCCAGACACCAAGATCTCATAACAGGCTGTACATTTTGGTCTAGAACTGGAGCCATATAAAGGGATAGGAGAATAAAAACTCCCATTTGAAGCTGCACAATTATAGAATTAGATTACAATTTATGGTCTGCAGTGGTTAAGACCTTAGATTGACTTTTAAGTGACTAGACCGTGTGTCTTCAGTGCAGTGGTTCCCAAATGGTCGGTTTGGATCAAAAGAACATGAGAGGTTGAGCATCAAGCGTTTCAATCAGTGTAACTGAAGCCTGACTATTGTTCAAAATAATGTATTTTCTTTTTCTTCTGTATTTTCAAAAAAGACTAACCACGACTTTAAAGCAAAACACCTTGGCAACTTTTTTACATGGAAAAAAACAAATTATAATATTTCAAACTAAATTTATTTTTGTTCATGGAGAAATTTGGCAAAATAAGAATAAGGGTTGCACAATATTGGGAGAAAAAAGATTAGTATGCATTAAGGGGCATTAACAATTGGAAGGTCTGAACTGCAGGGTTAGCAAGGATTTGTTGTTTACAGAGAACAACATAATTGCAGCCTTTGTAATTTTGATAATTGCAACATTAGAAAAATGCTGTTTCACTTTGATTACAACTAATTGCGCTGTCCTGTTGGGAAAAAAAACCCCTTCTTCTTGTATATTTCTAAGGCTGCATTCACACTTGTATGCATACGGCAAAAACACAGAATATGGAATTAAAACTGGGACTAGACCATTATCAAACCAGGACTAGAACAGGACCAAACCAGGACTACATCAGGACTAAACTGGGATCTAAACCAGGACCAAACCCAATGTGTGACCGCTCTCCAATTGTATAGAATCATTACCTTTGCACATGCAGATGGAACAGCCCTTCTTGTTCTGCCGGTATCCCTCGGGACAGTGCTTGTCACAGGTGAACGGAGGACACTTGACGCAGCGGCACATCTCACATCCGTGCTTGTTCCTCCTGCAGAGATACGCATTTAAAACACAAATAAAAATCAGTCATGGGGCAAACAATGGCACTACTATACACACACACAGAGGTCTGAAAGGACATTATGGTGTTGTGGTACAGTGAAAGCCAGATCCTCAAGCCGGGAATAATCAACATCTGGAGCTGCTTTCCCCCCTCTCTATATTAGGTCCCTTTGAAGAGGGCCAAATAAAAGGGCAACACGTGAGATCCCTGCCGTTTCATACCTAACCCATAGTGCCTCCGAGAGAAGCAATCGTAAGCCTATTCAGATGCTTCTAATTCACCCGTTTACTGTCCTTAATGTCCAAAAAGCCCCCTGGCAGCCACGCAGGAACATCCTCAGAGCAATTCACAATCTGAGCTGATTAGAGCACAAAGAGAAAGGCAATCCAATATTTTGTACAAAACGAGGTACTTTTATACCACAAACACTAAATCCATAGTGCCATAGACAGGCAGAGGAGTCAAATGATCTAGCTAATAAAATCTTAATGAGCCAATCTTAAAAAAGAGCATGGTATAGACTGGGAGGCTGCTGTATGAGACTACTGGAAGTGGTTTGGCCATCGCATGTGAAGTTGTACAAACAGTGGCTTGCTAGCAGCGGTGAGAGCCATAGAAACAACAGAGTGAGGGATTGACTGGAGCCCCACTGTACAAATACAGAGAGCGGTGACCTGAGAGCTTAGTGTTGTTTGAAGATGCTGTGTGGAATGCCAAGCCCAATCTGAGCTCGGGGGGATAGAGGGGTATAGGGGTCTTGGGGAGGCACAGAAGGGTACAGGAACCAGGGCTAACATGAATGGTATAGTGCCTGCGAACAATAAGCTTTATGAGAAGTCGATAGCAGCTGTGCTTTGACATCTGTAAAAACACTGTTACGTAAGAGCGTGTACAGGTAATAAAGAGAAGAGGTTACTATTTCAGGACTTGCCATGTGCTGTGGTGCTTAGATGTCTTTGAGTGTGTGACCAATCCCAACAGTGAATACCTGTCTGTTTATCCAGGCTTTGGGCTGGCACATACAAGTGGTTGTGGTTGCATTTAAATAAAACATTCACAGATTCAGAGATTCACAGATTATTGAATCAAAAGGACTAAAAATTCATAATCATGACAATTTTACAAGCAAAAATAATCAATTTCAAAACCAATCTATAGTCCAAAAAAGTGAACGTATATGTATTTTTTTGGCTGTTTGTGTCACATTAACTTTACTTTTATTATTCAGAAAGTGTGATTTCATAAAGCTGGTTACATACTAGAGGGACAGAGATCAGACAATCTGAATGGAATAAAAAAAATCCCTGTTGCTTGGTCATGGTGTCAATAACTGTGAATAATCATAAAAATTTGAGATTTCTTACCACAATAAACACTTAAAAGTAAAATTTGATTTTATGACATCCTTAATCCCCAGTTAATCCATTTGGTGGATTGTGGTTGGCCGATTCTTTCCTGCTTGAATTAGATTTAATTTTCATAAAGCAAAATAAAAATCTGGCCTACTAACTAAATCATATTGAGCAAATACAGAAAATGAAAGTAGCGATAATAAGTTGCACAATAAAGCTTTACAAATCAAAGTGTCACCCATGTGGTATATTACATTTAAGAGCTGTCTTTATCTCCATCTTTGTTTGGTTTTGTGTGTTTCTGTTCACACCGGATGTCATCAATACAAGCCGAGTAAACACAGGGATCTTTTGTGCCTT
Organism: Periophthalmodon schlosseri; assembly: GCA_000787095.1. NCBI lineage: Eukaryota > Metazoa > Chordata > Actinopteri > Gobiiformes > Gobiidae > Periophthalmodon > Periophthalmodon schlosseri. Next base: position 124,994 of record KN483233.1, on the reverse strand, counting down.
TGTCTGTGCAGGCAGAGTGTAGGGGTCCAGTGAGAAGAGACAGTTCTCCATTGTGAAGCTGGCAAACTCTCTGAGGATTTCAGACTTCTAACAGCTCCGACCTAAACAGCTGCTTATGGAGGATAAACCCAGGACTTCCTGCTCTTTCCCCCTCCTCAGCCTCCGTCTTCTGGCACAGCGTGCAGACACACCGGACCCATGTTGAGCCCTGGGCCTTCATGGTTGTGAAACAGGATCATTCTGTTGTTTCTGTGCATTAACTTGTTCCATATTTTAGAGAGGTTGCTTTCAGTGGTGTTTGCATGCATTTACCACTGATATCCAACTACAAGAGTTGTTGTTCAGCCGTTCCCTGTGGGCAGGTGTGGTGTGACAGTGGCTGTGGTTACATGCACACCAAAATCTGATTAGAATCTGATTTCTGCACCTTTAATGAATGATATAAATGACTTGCAAACTGCAAAATCTATGTGAGTAACCAGAGGGACCATAAGAAATAAATCAGATGTTTTTGCGGTTTCTTATAACTCCAAAAGTCTCATAATAATCAGATTTGGAGTGCACATGTTACTGCAACCAATGACTGAGAGTGACAGCATGATGCAGCCAATTTGAGTGTCTAAAAAAACACTAAGCGATACAAATATCTATCGCGAGGTAGGACTAATGCCTTGGTAGAGGTCTACTCTGTGTTGACAGTATTTCCAGTTAGTTCGTTTGAATGCAGCACTAACTGCGACTGATTATATTTATGGTGGCACTCTGTAAAGGGGCAAGCAGAAATCAGCGCCAGTTGTTTTAGATGAGTCATAGATAAAAAGTATATAACAGATAAAAGCATAATATGTCTTCTTTTAGCTCATTATTGCATGTTGAAACAAAATAATTACTCAAAAACAAGAAAAGTGTCAAGGGACTACACAGAACGCTTCCAGATGTCTGATTGGTTTGTATGAGCTTATAAGGAGCGGGATGCAGGGGGCAGATGGTCAACTTTAAACTCTAAATGACCACCAGGGAGGAACTTTTGATGTTCTACCTCATTTACTCGAAATGAAAACAGACACAAGGCTACAGTCAATTGTACAATATTCATCCACTTGAACTATGCCCCTCTGCCTTGTGAGAATGCATTTACAGATGTATATGCTTTGCTCCCCACATTCCGTGATTTGTTATGTAATTTACAGACAGTAATCCCTTTGAACACTATGCAAACATGAATGACAAATGAACCAGGAGGGACTGCTTGGATGTACTTACACATATCCATAGGGGCAGGTCTTGGTGCAGCTCAGAGGTCGGCACTTGGGCACTGGGATGTGGCATTCACACACCTCGCAGCCAAAGTCGTCCCTCTCGTATCCCATGGGGCATTGCAGGGAGCAGTACGTTGCTATGGCAGGGCAGGAGTCGTCTGAAGGTAAACATCAAATACAAGTTGCACTCAGAAATGGTGTCTACTATAATCTGGTGAAACAAAATTACTACTGGTGGATGTAAGTTTGTTTATACTGGACTCTATACTTGATTTCATTATTTTTTTCCCTACTCATCACTTTTGATCATTTTATTTACTGTACCAATATTTCTACAATCAATTGTGGTCTTCTTTTTCAGTTTCCATTGACAAGAACTATTCCAAAATGAATCTAGTGGTAAACCAATAACAGATTATGCATCTGGAGTGCAAACAATGTTTGTAATCATGGGTAATCATGGGTTTCTGTTTCCTGTTTGAAGGCACCATTTTGACACTTTTGATAATTCAAAAGAAAAATATATTGCTATGGCAACAGTCCCACATTGTCATCACTGAAACCCATAGATAGCTCAACTTAACCAGTTCTAGATAGTAAGACAGTAGAGCTGGTCATAGAGAATACAGATTGCATCACCATTTGCGGCATAACATAACAACGCATGTTAGACAAATTATGTAGTATGTAGAAATACACATTCTTTTTATATGAAGTCACTTTTTTTTAAACTGACATTGGTCTTGAGCAAACATAAGGTTAGCGTTCAAGTAAACCAAAATCCATCATGTCACAAATATGTTTCTGCGTGTCCAGCCCTGTAACATGCTACAGCACAAGTGAACTTACTGCTGAGACATTGGCAAAGAAGACATCCATTTTCATCTGTCAGGAAGCCATAGGGACACTCGGTACCAGACAAAGTGCAGTTCTCCAGGGGCGGACACAGCAGAGGGCTCACAGTCTCATAGGATGGCTCTGAAAGGAATAGAAATGACAATTAGCTTTAAACGACAAAGAACCAGGTTTTTGTGCCTCAGGTGTACTACCTCATGTTGCTTTCTGAGCCAGGTCTAATAGCTACCTTTTCACACTACTCTTATTGTGGAGTAAACAGTAATTACCGGTAAATGTGGGGCAATTACAGCAGGGTGGGTTGCACAGTGAGAGGGATTAGACCTTAGTGTCAAAATGGCTCCTATTAATAACCTATATAGATGAGGATAATAGTGTACGCTCCACTGGAGGCACACTTTTGCAATGTCCAGACCCAGAATTATTACGAAGCCAGATGTTTTCTGTCAAACACTCAAATTGCCCAAAGATGAAATTAACCATCTCTCTCTCACACACACATTGGGCATCCATGTTTCTTGAGGACATTACATTGGCTTACAGTTATTTCCTACAGACTGATCCTAACCACAGTTTCCACCACCACTTTCATCTTAACCTTAACCGTAAACTTGATCTATTTTAACTAATATCTTATCTTATCTTTAAACCATGTAGCTGATGTAATAATAAAGAATTTACATCATGAGGACCTGATTTTAGTCCTTATAAGAGGCAGGTCCCCATGAATTGAATGAACATACAGATTTTAGTCCCCACACTGTGATAAATACCCGTCCACGTCAACTCTACCAGTGCCTAATCCTCGCCACGTTCACAGCCCAACAAGCTGTAGCTAATTAGGCACAAAAAAGGGATCCACTGCAATTATGTAGCCTCCTGCATTGAGAGGCAGGCCACAGACTAAAGCGCACAGGTGGGTCTCATTTTGGCGGGCAAAGGTAATGAAGGAGCACAAAGAACCCTGCAGTGCTAAGAACGCTCCATGGCCTCCCTTTTAATGAGCACTCAACCACTTCTGTAGCCCAGCACAGGAGGCAATACGCAGAATCTCCACGCAGATAATGGTGGGATAAAACATCTAATTTCAGTGCTCAATAACTGCTGATTGCAAACAAAAAAACAGCAAAACACAGCAATAATTAAATAGACATCCTACAGTTTATTTACTATTTTAACATTATTAGAAACACCACAATTCTGTCAATTGGACAAAGGTTTTAGAGTGAAAGAGTGAAAGTTTTAGAATATTTGCTCTAAAACTTTTGTCCAGTTGACAGAATTGAATTTTTCTTGCTATGTATCATACCTGGACGACTGAGGGATTATTATTATAAATGATGTGTTTGTGATTTAAGGTATTCTTATAATTGAAACCGTACCTTCACAGAATGGACAGCATTCTCCAGGGATCTTGACTGGGTTCTGGCAGCTCTGTTTGCAGGCCATAGCAGTGCAGTGGGGCTCTCCATCCACACACTGGCAGAAGGTGCAGTCATCCTCTTTCCACTTCTCCTCATGAGTTCGCAGCTTATTATTCACCCAGCAGCTTGCCATAGTGCTATCCGTGGACAGCAATTCCACATCTGAAAGGTAAGCCAGACATAGACTGTGGTAAAGGAGAATTGGAAAATACAACCAGAAACCCATGTAAAATCATTATGCAGTAAGGTAAGATAAATGGTTTAGTTTTATTTTTAATTTGAAAGTCAACACTTTTGTGAATATCTATCTTCCCAAACAAAATAAATACTAAAACATGTATCAAATCATATTCTTTTGTACATTGTTAGAAAGGATTCAAATACAAACACCTTATTGTCTGTCTGTCTGTCCAAAACTGAGATATAAAGAGCAATATCTCTCCATCTGCATAGTACATGCTGCACACGTTCAAGCAAGGTCACAACAGGTAACAGCACGTGGCTATGGTTTCCATATGATACTGGACTCTTCTGGGAAACCATAATATAGCATGGTGTTTCTCATAATACAGTGTTCCTTAGGTTTCCTTAGTGTGTTGCCCATACCTTCATCTTACATTGCTACGTGTTATGTTAGAGAAGAGGAGTCGTCTCCACTGTGCAGAGAAATGCTGTTTGCCCATTCTGTTTTGGCTGCTGTGCTTCCCCCGCATCTGGCCATGATTAACCAAAAAAGGATCTATTCTTTTGGACGGCGAACATTTCATAATACAGTCTAATTCTTTAATACACTTTTGAATCCTGGAAGGTTTTCAGGGTTTATTCATGTTTTACTTTGAGCGGGTGGCAAATGGTTGGGAAACTGAATATCTTGCGATGGTGCTTTTAAAACTTGCACCAAAGTTGACCCAATTTTCTGTCCAAGAATAAAATTTATATTTAATGTAACATTAAAACGTGATGGAAAGGATGTTTACAATGTCTGCTGATTTCATAACAAACTTGACACCCGTGAGTCAGAAATAAGGCATTCTAGCTGTGTAGCTGCAAACTACTACTAGTGTAACCTTAGATGTATTTGCTATACATTATTTTATGCATTCACATTTATCTGGATCATTAGCATTTTGTATATTATTTGGAGGAATTCATTTATATTATTTTGCACTCATTATTTTATTAACAATTCATATTATTATATTAAGTTTGGGTACATTACATTTACTTTTCTTGCTACATAATATTGGTTCCTATTATTCTTTCAGTATAACACATTTGGTGAGCACACTTGGAGAAAAAGAGTGAACACGCACTGCTGTGTTGGTCTATTTTAGCAAGGAAGACAGCAGAAAATACATTATATATAAAATCTAACTGTACGCCGTCATACTCAGAGCCTCAAGAGACTGGTGAGAACAATATATTAGGGTAACACTAGAAGTGCTATAGATACTACTGCTGCTAGTACAACTAAATCTATGACAACATATCTATAAACATGGCTTAACCTTCTGAACAGGTTCGGCAAAAGATTTATGTACTGCCATCAAATATACTTAGATTCTAAGATTACATGTACATGATTTTTACTTGCATAATCACTACTAGTGTGTCAGCAGGAGATTCCACTACAGTGATTTGCTGCATAGCTAACATTATTTGTGAACAATAAATATTATAACCAACATCTTTCGTGCCATATCCCACATTTAAAACTACATTTGAAGTGGAAAGCAAGAAGTAAAAGCAGCCATATGTAAGAGATGAAAGCATTCCATAGATAATAGTGGCTACACATTCCAGGTGTACTGTACCTTCACTGACTCTGACCTGACATGATCCGCTCATGTTTTTTCCTGTATTCTTTCTTTTCTTAAAAGCGAGCCACGCAAACTACACCATGACCCAGAGGCCATTTCTACTGTAATATGGACGCCATATGCACTGCTCTGCTTTTCTTAGCCTCAACAAATCACACTTAAAAGTATTTCCCTGAAAAGGATAGCATGGTTGGAGATCACATAGAGTATGAGTATGATATGATCATACTCACAGGATTGGGACAAAAGTGGTACAGGTTATGAACAGCCTGTGTTTTGTTCTTGGAGAAAACCAGCCAAAATCTGTACCCAATAGGTCATACTTTGTATATGGTGCTTGTTGAGTTTACCTATGCAGACAGGGCAGCACTCGCCCTCAGGAATGTAGAAGTTCTCACAGTCCAGCTCAGCACACTCGGCTTTGGAGCAGAATGAGATGCCCCCGCGACACTGACACAGCCAGCAGGGGTCCATCCTGTACACGTCCCCCTCTGCAAACTCCTTCCCATTGTGCATGCACTTCGGGCTGACTGAGGAAAGAGGAAGCACAAAGAAGAAAGTGTTTATTCCAGTTGGTTGGGATTAGCACTTGAGAGCCATGTGGTTGTTTTGATCACAAACTAGAGCAACACAAAAGGCCCCAGTGTTAAACAATCAATTACAGCTTCATAAACAGCCAGTTGTTTTGTGTTGCAGATTCAAATGTTTATATGAAACAATGGTGCAAGACTTAAAAGGTGGTTTAAGCCCCAGGGTCGGAGTGGCTTTTGTCACACAAAGAAAGCCAAGTTCATGAAGAGGAATTTCACAGGGAACTGGTCCCGTGGTGCAGAGTCAAAGAAAACAGTAGCTGGCAGAAACTGGGCTCAGCAGGCTGGTGGCAGGTAAATACTGGGCTTAAATTCAGTCAATTGAGAGAGTCAAGCTGACACTCCATGTATTATTCATAGGATAGTGCCCTACAGTCTGGCTTGTCTTGGACCACTCACTTTCCTGATCTCAAGCTGCTGGTGCCTTTTATGCCATTTGGGCCCTTCTTAATAGAAGCTGATAGACTATTGACTATTCTATCAAGATGTCTGTCTGTCAATCTATGTGGACTTCTCTGTGAATACATTGTTTTGTGTAATGGATTTACAGATTTGTATCTTTTCTTTTGGTCATCATTTCACAGTTATACAGCCTAATGCCACCTTGCCATCAATGCCAGAACACTCAATTAGAGATGAAGTATTTACAACACTACGAATACCACTAGGAAAATGTTTCAAGTTCTTCAGGAGACCCTGTTGTTTCAAATTTTTGCCAATAAACTACTGTCAATCATATTACATCACTGTGTCCATAATCATGTATTTTAGTTTCCCAGTAGTTCAGTGGTCAAAGCAACAAGAAACATTATTTCATCACATCTCAACTTTTAAAACTAGATTTGGTATTCAAATGTGCTCTGGTGGTTTGGCGAGTCAGCATTGTGCGATCTTAACCCACCACAGGGGAATCTCATCAAACACAGGAGCATTAGGGAAGTGAGGCAATGTGGTTATGTAAGGCAGTCTACAGGCTCCACGCTGCTTAGGACCCGCAGTGGATGTATTGCACAGATGCAGACAGATGTGGGGCCAGTGGTTTCTATAAATGAGAGTGGAGGTTACAGCTGTACGCCATACTGTCGGGGGGCAAGACTGGGAGACTTAAAAAAAAGGGAAAAAATAGCTCGAACTCTTTAATACAAAGCAGGTGGGCTGAGAGGGCAGGGAGCAAACAGGAGATCGAAATGTGCTTCCTGCTGCTGGAGTTCTTTCTTTTTGTAGTTTTTTTTTGCAAATGACCTGGCAGTACTGGGTAAAGCTCAAAGCTGCAGTAGGAAGTCACATGGGGCAACAATCCTTTGCGATTTCCGCCATTAGCCAATAGTAATCCCTAAATCAACTTGTGGCACAGACTCCACTGTGCGTTGTCTTTCTCTATAGCAGGACATAAAACCGCTGAAATAGTTCATTGTGAATTCAAAAAGTTGCATTTGTGGTCACCAAGAAAAACAATGGTAAACAAGACGTCATCAGACCAATGCACTGTAAATCAGAGAATCGCTGAGATACAAAAAGGCCACAGTTCTTTTCTAGTGTTGCTCAATTTTTACTGGAGCTACGACCAACTAGCGTGTCCTCATGGGGTCGCTAAGGGATGAATGAAGAGCTTTGCCAGGGCAATAGTAAACAGGAGCCAGAGTTCACTGGTTGCGTAGAATGACGTAAAATTTGGATGATATGTGGCAATGCATTGTATCACCACCATCATAGTTACAAAACAAGAACTTAGAAACCTAGGACATTGCATTATTGTGGTGGTACTTGGTTTTAATTTAGTCTGATTGGAGAATCCAGTTTTATGTTTTTATTTGACCATTTTAGCCATGTACATAGCAGCAATTGTATTATTTCACTTCATCCTTCAAACTGTAATGCAGCGACAAAGGATTATCAATGTACTTGTTATGCTAGTTCCAAGCTGCAATAAATTAAAAGATTTATGACAGGAAGGGCATCTGCTGTACTAGTGATTCAAAATCATATGCAACTAATGGCACATCAACCAGGTGAAAATTTGAAGATTATATTTTGATGGCAAACACATAACATATATTTAATCATAAAAATCTAGTGATTGTGAATATGATCTGAACATTACAATTGCAAATGAACAAAGCATGTACCGTACATTAGCTCATCCTACTCATGGACTTTAGTTTCCTGATATGTGCAATTTTGGGGACTTACCATTCAAGATATATATAGATTTTTTTAAATTGTTAATTGCTATGGCAACAATGCAAATATTTTAGTTTTTTAACACTCATGGATAATAGTCCATATGGCAAATATTGGAAAAACTGAACTTGGTAATTTGTCATTTGGATCAACAGAGCCAGACATTACTCTCCTTGCACCAACTGACCCTGCCTATATATGTCAGCGTACAATCAAGTGTGCCATGGAAACCCAGCCAGCCAGTTCCAACCGGACACAAACACTACATATGTCATTAAAACTATGAAATGAGTTGGGACAGAGGAGGTGACCGGAGAGGTGAACCGGAGAGGTGAACCGGAGGGGCCCCTGGTGCGTGTCCCCAGTCTCTGCCCTAGTCTAGGGGTGCGCAGTCATGCAGCTCTAAAAGGGCCAACCATAGTCCAGCACAAAAGACATGAAGCCCCGCACCCAAAGAGCAGCAGACACTTGTTATCAAAACACTGATCCCATAGCCTATCAGCCTGCCCCCCTGTATTACCCTCCCCGGCTGCAGGATGGGCCACATAAAAAGCATTCCCATCAGTGAACTGTTGAACCTGCTCCCTATAGGACGTGTGAGCAGACGGCCAGGCCTTTTGACACTGCACTTCTGTTCAGAAAAAGTGAAGGCTAAGCACTTTTCTGGTCAGTGGCCTCGTTAAGTCCATTAATTCCAGGACACAGCACTCATTTATACACGCAGAGAGTCCAGAATGGGAATTTGTTCTGTTGGTAAAACACGGAATATTTGTCAGGAGCACAGAGTCAACAGAGCGCCGGTCCCCTCCCTGCTTTCTGACGTTTTCTGGCAGCCTCTCGACATGCCACTTGACTGTATACTGTAGGTGATTTTCTTTGATTTCAGAGTGTTTTTAGTTTCTTATCAGCAGCAAAAGGCCAATTCAAAGAGCTGTTATCTATGTTGTATTATGTGGATTTATATAAGTGCCGTTTATCTGCTATATGGTTCAAACTGTATTTCTTTTCTTTACACTTTTCCCCAGAGGTCATCATCATAATCCATCAGACTCCGAATGGGCAGAGAATGACCACTTGATTTGCTAGCTAAACATTATAATACTTATCTAAGAAATAGACATTTGGCAGAAATTGGCACTTTGTATGTCAATAAAAGCTTTGTCTCGCCTGCAGCAATGAGCGGTAATTGCAAACTAATGTTTATGGCCATATGAATCAGGTTGTTATTATCACAATAATCATTGTAATTAAACTTACTGACTGATTTCCTCATATTGTATAGAGCTAATATCCCTTATCTCTGTTCTACAAAATCTCCTCATTATATTCATTATTGTAATCACTTCCCTCCATCATCATACATTAATGAACAAGATATTTTTGCACTGATAATTTTGTTATGAAATGTTACTGTTGAAAACACACACTTTTCTCTTAGTTGCACAAAATCCTTTGTTATCCTATGAGTAAAGGTGCATTTCTAGTGGTAGTGGTAGAGGTTTGGTGCATTTGAAGGACAAAATCATTGTGTGTTCAGTGCAGACTCTAATGACTGTCTACGGCTTAAAAAGTGATATTTTACCTTCACACATTTGTGGATTTATTGTACCTTCCTTAAAGCCAAAACAGCCCACCATGGTGCATAACAGAATTACCTTTCTGACACTCATAGACATCACAGCAGTCTCCGGGCTGTCCGCTGGCCTGGCTTGTCCTCTCTGGCCGTTGGCCGGTGGGACACAGGGGCTTGTGGCAGGTGCTGAAGTCACAGGTGCACTGGGGAGCAATAGAGGGACAGCAGCCAGCAGGGGGCGTGAAGCTCCGGGTGAGCACAGAGTCTGAAGGGCAGGTGGAGGCTACCAGTGGGGGACAGGTCACATCCGAACACCTCAGGGCATCTGGAACAACGAGGAGATTACAAGAGGTTTTTAATTATTACTTAAAATCAAATTACGTAGTTAAAACAAGTTGTTGTCATGTTGACTTTTACTTTTGTTTGAGAAATGAAGTATGAAGTAAACAAAAACATTAGCATACCCATTAGCCACTGTTGGGATTTACTGCAGTATTTGGGGCTTAGTCTATACCAGCTGATGAAATACAGATTGGAAAACTGCCATATGTGGTCTAGTCAAATTACTCATATTATTTATTTACTATGCACAATGAGGACTGCAATTTCCTACTATGCTTCCAAAATGACTTAATCATTAAACTATTTCACGTTAATGTTTGAAATAACAAGAAATTATAGTTTTGGATCACATCACAAGGACGGACTGTAGCCAATATCTACACAATTCAACAAAAAGAATCATAGTGCAAAGAAAACAACTGTTCAATTGCTCTACTTTTCTATGCTTTCATATATCAATCATACATCGCTAAAAATATGAATTTGAATCAACCAAAACAAATTGCAAAGTCATCAGAACCACGTTTGTTCCTGTGACAGCTTTACGGCATCCTGTGAGACCCAAACTCCACACAGTAGACACCACAAGTCCCCATGCACATCCTGTCTGAGCGGCCAAGCTGACCGGCCAGCAATCCAAAAACAGCCTCTTTGCTTCTCAAACCAGCCATTAATAGCAGACAGACTCCAACTTTCTTCTCCCTCTCCTCCTCCTGCAGTTAGCATACCATTGGATGTTTACCCATTCATTTGACAAAGCCGGTATAATAGGCCTGATAGCTCTTTTTAGGAGCAAGAGTGGTATTGCCGTGCAGGGGATCTGTGCACACGGCTCATTGGTGTATTTTGGCGCGTGGTCAGGAAAAGTAAAGTGGTGCGCCCCTCTATGCCCGCATTGTACAAGAACAGTAGCCACCTTACAAATATTGGATTTCCCCAAAGCAAAGGCCAGTGTTTATTTTTCTACGAGAGCCAGCGTAATGTATAGATTTAGAAGTAAAACGCTGCAATTTCATGTTCTTTGCAGTAAGTCATTTTTCAGATGGCAAAAAACTTAATGTATTCTGTAAGGAGGGAGATGATGAATGGTAATGAGGGAAATCTCAATTTGTCTCATCAATGAAGCGTTTAATTATAGTGGATAAATGTGGATCTTTGCGTGATTGGATTTTGAGTAGTTAATGCAGACGGAGGTTTCATAATGGGGATTTAGGTTTTGGTGGACTTTTCAGGAGCTATGCTTTTGCTAACACTCTTTACAGATTGGATACTTCTCAGTTTGTCCAATGCAGCAGTGCAGTTCCCTTGATAAGATGCAAAATACTGTTGCAATTGGGGAATCAAACAACCTGCTTGGTATATAAATCTCTGTAATAAATGGACAAACGTGGCGTCTGGACTGTTTTCTTATCCTATAAAAACACCCCATACCTGAGTTTTTCTAGCTCCAGACAAACAGAACTAAGTAAGTGCACTGTACTGTTTACCTAACCAACCTGGAACAGTGAGCCGCACCACAAAGCTCTCATTGATAAACGGTAGCAGAGCGGTGTCATAGAAAATGAAGGAAAAGCATGCATTAAGGAAGCAACGGCCTCTTGAATGATTTTGGCCTAATTCTTTGGTTGTAGTTAAATAAACTGTAGTCAGACACGCTGATTGGCCACCGTTTTAGTTAATTATCGTCTGCTGGGGCTGCTCAGTTGAACATGGTTTTGCATATGAAAACGTCACGGTGGTTAAAGCTATGCAAGTGCCCTGGGACCATCCTACACAATGTTGAGCACTGAGAAACTCTTTCTGTGCATTGTGTGTGGGGCTGATGAGGCTTTCACTGCTGATAATGGCTGGGGTTAGAGTGCGCTGGGAAAAGCAGCTGCAGACACTGCATTGTCATTTAAATGTATACGATTGTATCCATCTGTGCAAAGGGTCCTGCTCTAACTGGTACATTTAATACAATTTTCTACTTCTCTCCTTTAAAACACAATACGCAGACAAGAGGACAGAGAAAGTCAACAGCAAATGCATTATGTTCCAGTGCTTATGTACTCATTCAAAACGCCTGTAATTAGTGAGTCAGCAACCACAAAACAATCTTACTATCACAATGGTGGCAGTCCTCCAGATCCACACAAAGGCCTGATTTGTTATGCTTGATAAATGTCTCTGTGGATTAGCACACATGTGCTGTTGGCGGACTGTAGGATAACAGTAAACATACTGTATGACCATTGACCTCCCTCTATAACCTGCACACATTCACACACAGGTGAGATCAAGAAGTGGCTCCATCACCACAGAATTATGGAGTCCTTTGTAAACAATGCATATTTCTGGAATCTCACCGAGTCCAGAAAGAAAAACACTAAGTGGATTCTAAATGACCGTTTTCTTCTGGTGAATTTGAGGTACAAGGAGCGCAGTCTTTCCCCCGAAGCAGAGTGGCCTGTTTGGGGCAGAGGAGGCTGTGTTGACAGTCTGAGTTTACTCATGGAAAAAGTGCACAATGTGAGTTCTGTTCAGCCAGTGCCTCTGGACCGGAGTCAGGCCAGAACAAAGCTCTCTCAGTCCAGCTGCCCTCCGCGGGGTTTGGGGTTTGTCCGCAGGTTTGAGAAAGCTGCTCCCCAAAGGGACATGAGGGCCGTCTCTGCGCTCTGAGCTGAGGGGGTCTGGCCGTGCGCCCGGCGGCAGTTAGCTATGAGCAGCACCGTGTCGTGTGCGTCAGAAGTGTGTGAGGAGAGGACTGAGGAGCAGAGGCCAAGCAGCACAGCCTGGGTCACCAGCAGGAAGTACTTAGTGCAACTTCACACTGTGGTCAGAATTCAGATAGCTGCAGATCACAACAAGGAGAGCAGTTTTTCATGACAACAAACCACAACTGTATTTGTTTATGAGGTGTATAACGCATGTGCACATTCCACTGCCACACACCCTTTTCCTCAGTGTTTGACAGCCAATCAGATTAGGCCCTGGACAATAACTTGGAAGAACCAAACGTCAGACCAGAATCACACGTCTCTATCGGGGTCTATATCTGGCACTGGATGCATATGAATAGAATGAATAGTTTGCTCCATGGCTTATGAAGAACGTGTTAACAGAAAGTCAACAGTCGTCAAATGTGCCAGTGCTCCGGCTACACCTACAGAACAATATGTAATGCTGCTGTGCTAATGGACAGGGCTGAGTCACGCAGAGGAGAGTGGCAAGACATTAAGGAGCCTGTTGAAATACCACAAAATGCTATAAAACAGTCAGAAATAAACCTGTGGGATAAATTATTCATTTTAGACTGAGAGGTGTTCTTAAGTCTGTTGAAAGTATGCTAATAAGGACAAGTGCACTATGTAACTTTTCTGGTGGTGGGTCTGCTACCTACTTGTCTCCATGGAGATGTTATTAGTTTGCCTGGAATGTTCCACAGTATGAGTTTATAACCTCCATTGAAACAAGCAAGTTACAGGTCAGGTTTGTGGAGAGGCAAAACACTCACAGTAAGAATGCTTGTTTTTCTTTTTTTAGCAATACACCTGTAATTGTTTAAATTAAAGACAAAATGCCATATATTTACAGGCAATGCAATAACATCGACACAAGCAGGTGGTGGAACCACTCAGAAAAGTTACGTACTGCACCTTTAAAAGCCAAGAACTAAATCCACTTATGCAAAAAAAGATTCCACCTCACCTTACCTCCAACAAGCTTGGTTACAGTCATAATGATTTTATGTGTTGTACAAATGTAAATGTGTGCAGCCAGGCAGCACTTTTGCCAGCAGTGGCCTCAGACGGCACAGAGGGAGAGGGTCATGAAGAGTGACCCACTGCCAGTCTGTCGCGGTTTGCCCAGCACCATAACTGGCCGACCACAAAGACACAGCAGCCAAGCAGAACTAAACACTCTGTCAGAAGGACAGGTGGGCAACTGCAAGTGTGGCCTGGGCACCAGACAGTCTAGTGCAACAACCTCTACTGAACTCAGTACAGTCAATATAAAAGGGACTCTGCTTGTCCGATTGATACCAAGCTGACAAAGCACAATCCCCCCTGCCTGCGTGAGAGAGGGGTTAGATTCCAAAAATGCCAATAGTCTAGTCACTTTGCCAGGTTAGGGCCAGTTTAGAGGAAGCCTACCCATGCCGGGAAATGACACAAATGAGTGTGACTTATTGTGGGGAGAAATTGAGCCAAATTTTGCAATGTTTTATTTGAATGATAAGGCTGACATCATATATAAGAAGTATCTTAAAACATTAATCATAGTCACAGTTAGTTTTGAGTAATCGCTTATGAAATGTGTGTCTTCCTCCCCTATCTATTTTTATCATCAAATCTTGGTAACATTAAATCCATAATAAGCCAAAAATACTATTATCATTTAAATCTGATACAAATACTATTTTCCAAGGATCAGCTTTAGTTTAGCGAATAGAATCGAATAGAAGCAAGCATGTTATTGTTGTGAGATGCTGGTTGTAAACATGATGAAATGAGTTTTTGCAAGTTTGAGATCATTACAGTCTCACCAAAACCATTTTAAGTAAACAATATCATATATCACTTCAAAGCACACTTTTTGGCCCAATCAGGCTTCAGTGTCCACTTTACAGAACATGCGGTCTTGCTCTGAGCGCAGGGCTGAACTATGTCTTCTTCCTGATTCTAGTAAATCTTTAATTGACTCCAAATGATTCATCCAAACATTTTTTTCACTACAAAGCATGCCATGAACCTGACAGAGAACAACAACAGGGGAATTCCTACAGAACTATCGAGTCAAATATGTAAACTATCTCAGAGTGTAAAACTGCCAAGACCCTGGGGCCTGTGTGACATAAATACTTGAACAAGAAAAAATGTTGTCTAGAAATTTGTGATATCCCATCTTCCTGTGTCTGCTCCCCGCCCCCTCAGCGTGCTTATCACTTCCTCTCGGTTTCCTGACATCTGCCTAATATGTCTGGGCCACAGTTGTTTTGGACCAAGTTTGTTAGCAGTGGTGCAGCGGCTGAAATTACAGGTGCAAGAAGAAAAGTTGTGGAGACGTGGTGAGCAAAAGGGAGGGAGAGAAAGTCGCCACAAAGAAGAGAATGTGCACTGATTAATGGTTTGGAGGTGGTCTGGTTTCACATCCTCTTTACAAGTGAGGACAAGCATAACCAGAGCATTCTTCAATATTTACAGCTGGTATTAGCTGGCGAACACTACCGGGACATGCTAATACACATCCTATAAATAGAGATTTTTTTTTATTTTTTTTTACAAAGGATCAGTACCAAAATAAAATCATTGTATCCCTCTATTAGCTTTTTTGGGTTGCTTTAATTTGCTACAGAAATATTCAACTTTTCTGCTAAAAAATACATGTCAGTAACCAAAACATGCCCTCCATTTTAAATCCAGATGTAGTGCTAGTCTTGCAGAATTTTTTACCAATTGAAACAGAAAGTATGAAATAATATAAAAGTCTGGATAAACACTTAGTCAACACTTAATGAACTTTTCTGAAAGGTGTATTAAAAATGAACATGCCTGCGTTGTCTTGGTAACGCAAAAACAGACCAATAACATCACTACCCCCAAAGAGAAGGTAATGATTGCTTTTGTCTCCACGCACGCACTACACTAGCACAACAGCAGCTGCCCCAGTCTGGTAGCTCAGGAAGCTCCTCTTGATGACAAAGGAAAACTTGGGGCGCGACATCTAGACAAACAAGATAATTATCACACGCAGACACACGCACACTCCCAGATTATGATTTCAATTATGATGAGGGAGAGGCCCTCGCATGTGGTCATCTGGTCCTTTTTCACTACAGGAGGGAGGGGAGGGGGACTGTTACAGTAAGAGCCTATAAGCTGTTGAAAAATGTTGTTTACACTTTTTACTTGTGTGAGTTAAACTGTCATCTTTTTTTAAGTGTTTGGCAATGGGAGTCACTCAGAAGACATATTTCTATGCTTGAATTCACTGGGAATGAGTCAAAGAAATGCTCAACTAAAACTATTACAACAACATGTTGAAAGTATAAAGTAATATTCAGAGGTGGAAAGTAACTAATTACAAAGCCATTACTGTACTGATTTGTACTTTTTTGTAGATTTTTAAACTTATACTTGAGTAAAATTCCAGCCATGTCAGTGTACTTAACTACTTTTAAAATTATACGACTTGAATACAATGCAAGTCCCAGTCATCATCGCTGTCTCCTCTCTATCCATGGGTTTCCGAATGAGAAATGAGGACCATTGCCATAGCGATTAACTATGTAAAACAAAACATTCTATCTTTTAAATGGGAAAAGTCCTCAAAATGTTGCACAGAACAAGAAGCTGAAACCCATGAATATACCTGCAAACACAGCGGCACTGCACCATCTGCTCTGATGGTCCAGAGCTCAGAGAATACACAGACTGCAGTTTAAAACAACATAATTCAGTGTACATCTACTTAAGTAAAATTTTGGCAGCAATACTTGTACTTGTAATTGAGTACATTAGTCATGTAACGGTAATTTACTGGAGTACTAATTTTCAGTACCCTTTCTATCACTGGTAATATTGATTAAGTATTTAAGTATGTTAAAAAGACTCTTCCAAATAAAGTTGAAATATTTAGCAGATTATAGTGCAAGAATCCAGACAAGATTTACCCAACATGCATTGGGGCCAGAGAGTTCACACTACATCCTATTTTGAAAACGCTGCTCCGGAGGTAGACACCATTTTTGACACCTTGAAATCCAAATAAGGAAGCTGACCTAGTGCACTCGCAGTTCTTTTCATTTACAACTGTCAATCAATGGGAAACACTTTCATCTTTTCACAATTTTCAACCTCAGAAACGTCAGGTAGGTGTATGCCTTTACTGTCAGTCCAATTCACACCTTCTCACACTCACCACCAATGACATTTTTAGCTCTAAAATAACATTGCCACATGCCATCCACACTTTATACTATCATAAAGTCAACATCTTTGCTTAAAATAAAGGCTAAAAATCTTGTAGCTTTGAAAAATAAGCTGAGACTTGAGGAATGTTGTGGTTGACTAAAAGGACAAAGCTATGGTACACATTGTATGTTTATGTTATGCACTGACCCTTTTACTAGGTAGCCCAGTTCCCCTATGTATGAATACGAGGCTCTCTTTAAGCTAGCAACCAAGCCAGATGGAAAGCTGTGGTCTGCCCAACTCCTGTTTACAGAATCTATAAAATCTATTCTAAATCTGCCTTTTGATTGCTTTTTAGATTCACTTTCCAATACAAACTTGCCCATAAAACATATCTAAACTATGATACACACCATGCTCTATGACAATAACATAAAATTCTCTAGGTAGCTCATATCTGCTGTTGGAAAATACAAATATTTTCTAAGGTGGTACTACTAAGGTGTAAAGGAAGAGTTGTGGCATGGATTAAAGATCAATGTAGTTAATATTTTACTGTGAAATGAGTCATTACATTTACCTATTGGTGTTACTATTTTGAAATACCATTTAGTCTCTATTTTAGAACCAATTTGTCTTAAGTCACCCCAGGGTAGTCTGAAAGCATGTGTTGACTTGACAGAGTGGCGTTTGCCCCAGTTTTCGGTCAGTTATTAGAAGGTTACCTGCAGCTTCCTGGCACTGGCTGCGGTTGATGTAGGCGAAGTGGTGATGGCAGCTCTGAGACTCGCACACACAGCCTTCCGCGGTCAGGTTACAACCAGAGAACATACAGGCCGGGTTTGAAGGGCCCACATACTTAGTGTCCCTGTGCCGCTCCCTGTGCTCATGTCTTCTGCCTTCTGTAAAGCAATGGCACAAAGGTAAACAAGAAACAGTAGAGGAGTGTGCTACAATGGTGTTTAGAAATGCAGTTCTGTTGGGTTTATCCATTGGAATGTAGTGCATGTTTAGGGGGTCCATCTAAAGAGCTTAAAATGGAGCTGGAAAATATCTAGAAGAAATAACATAACCTTTAATGAACTTATTCCAGATTTCACTCCTACTAACTCATTTTATAGAAGTACTGCTACTGCCAACATTTTAATACAACTGTTATATATTCTTTGTCACCAGAGGAAAAGTATATCCTTTGCACTGGACCCATTCATCAATACCACTGGGGAAATCTGTCAAAAGAAGTGAGCTACTGAAGTGCAGGGACCCATCTTCAGATCTTAAGCTGGGTC